>PVJL010019817.1:0-13160 GCA_004026885.1 Lyroderma lyra | reverse complement strand
GAGTGGGTTAGGGAGGGGAGAAAGGGGAGGGGGTGGGAGAGGATGGGGGAAGCTAAATATAAGGTGATGGAAAGAGAAGTCACATTAGGTGGTGAACTTATTATACATCAAGTTGACAATGCACTGTAGAATTGTATGCCTGAAACCTATATAATCCTTGCTAACAGATGTCACCCCAATAAAAAAAAAGTTATTTAAATGGTGTATTCTTCTAATGCCACATTGATGTCTCAATTTTTACTTCTGTTATTTCCAAATTAAATATGTGATCTGTCACTTAGCCAGATGCATATATTATTTTGTCCAGCTGCCTAAACCTTTTTTAAAAACTAAGTGACAAAAGACTTTTGTGTTACCGGCCCTCCTAGTATTTCTGCTGAGAAAACACCAAATGGTTCTATAAGTATAAGACATAGTCAAGTGAAAGTAGTTTCCTCTTAAAATAGGAGTAAGTGGAATGTGTGTCCTTATTTTCGTGTCCTTATGCTCTCATTCTTGTGATTCATGAGGATTCAAACAAACAAACATGTAGTTAAATGAGAAGTTGTAAGCAGTTTTTCAGTGCTCTGCAGTAATAAATGAACATTTTAAAATGAGTAAGTTGGGAACCTCTAATTACAAAAAGTATGTTATTGCATCATTTATTGGTAAAGCTTATACAGTTTAATTTTTAATCAATTAGAGAAGTTATTTGATTTACACAATTAATCTCATCTTTTTGAGTCTGAAGGAAACTTGAATAGACTTGTACAAAGAATGAACTTTGTTGAACCCCATAGAATAAATTACTTTCTACAGATGTTTAAGCAGAAAATCAGTGACTTTTAAAGTAAAAAGTATTAATGTCTGATATTCATTTGTAAAGTAATTGTATATGCTTGTTTTGACCTCACAGCCATTTATTTAATCTCTTCTTTTATTTCATGCATTTATTTATAAATGCTTGTGTGAGTTCAGCAAAATATTTATTGAGCATCCACTATGTGCCAAGGATTGTTCTGGTGATGAGGATACATTTGGGAACAAAAGTCCACTTATAACCTCAGAAACCAAATATTCTAGGGGGTGAGACACACAAGAAATATAATAAGTAAATTATGTGATATAAGGGTATTGAAAACAAAACAGGTCAAAGAAAATGGAGAATTTTTTATGGTGATGGTGGTGGAAAGAGCATTTTACTCTTACATTTAGGGTAAACATAGTAGATGTTATTGAGAAGATGAGATGAAGTAAGAGAGTAAGTCATGCAGATATATGTGGAAAAGCCCCAAGGCAGGGGCATGGGATTTATGTGACTGTAGTGATTACTAAATAATCAAGTAATTGTCAGCAAGATTATCTGCTTTCAGCTCTTTCACCTCTTTCAGCTATTAAATTTCCTCAATAAAAACAAAACAAAACAAAACAAAAAAATACAACTAAGGTGATTGCTTCACCATTTTAATTTCATAGTCAAATCTCACAAAGACATAAGAATTAATTTTGGATGATATAATATGTTTATGAAATATAAAATGGTTTGCCATGTGATCAGTTTTTCTTAAGAGAGTTTTACAGACATAGTATTATTAATAAAGGTAAACTGCTTTTTGTAATGAATGTGCTTCAAAAATACACAAAATGTACAGAAAACTATATTCTTAAGAAATTTAGAAGATATAAGAAAGAATGAGTTAAAAAAAAAAAAAGATTGACCTACAATGCAGAGCAAACCACATTTAACATTTTGACGAATTTCCTGTGCATATTTTTGTAAAACTTGTCATGTATGCAGTGATCATATCATAGAGAAAATTATGTATCCCACCTTTTTTTAATGTTTATAAAGCCCTCTTGAATATCTACCCAAGCCCCATATTTGGAAATTCACCTGTTCACCTTTTCTTCTCTGACCTACAATTATTTTCTCTTATGGATATTACTGTCTGAATATTACTGGAATCCTTTACTACTCTCTGATCCCTTTGATGTTACCTCCTTGCATCCTCTCTTCACTTCCCCACTGTGTTGCTCATAGCAACACTCTCCTGAAGAGTCTCTCTCCCTGCCATTAGTCTTGCTTATCCTCCAAGCTCTCCTCTACATTCCTAGCAGGAGCTCTTTTCTCTATTTCATGTTTTTCAAATTACAAAACTGGTACATCTTCTACATGTTTTAAAAAGTGAAATAATGCAAGAATATGTAAAGAATATGAGCATTCATTTTAAAATGCAAATTTCATCATTTTTTAATTCATTTTTATTGTTAGACTTATTGGGGTGACATCTGTTAGCAAGGATTACATAGGTTTCAGGCATACCATTCTACAGTGCATTACTACTACTCCTATGATTAATTAAAGCCTTTCAGTTTGCCTTCTTCATTGCTCCATGCAGCTAGGAAATTCTGTTTTTTATCAGATATGTCTCTAGCACCAAAATAGGAATGGCAGTGGGAAGTCCATTGGATAGTAAGTGAGAGGGGCCTCCAGCAGAATCCTACTAAGCTCAGTGCTGGAGGCTGGTGGGTTGTGGAGAAGTACAGAGAGAGTACCTGAATTAGGAGGCAGTCTACAGTGCTCCATGTTGCACACAGCTGCTTCCTTCCTGCCCATGGTCATTTGGACCTTTCATCTGCAAAATTAAATTACAGATTCTTGTCTGAGCCTAAACCCATTGATGTAGGTCCCACAAAGCATCTCAGAAATCACTTAAATACCTAGATAATTTTCTTTTCTCACCTCTAATAATAAGGGAATAAAGAACAACCACAGACCTCTGAAAAGATTCAGCATTCAACAGAGGAAAATAAACCTGAAGAATTAGAATCTTGTCCATAATCACAAAATTTCAAATTGGGAGAGCCAGATTCATTCATGCTATGGAAAGCAGAATGGATGATCACAGTAGCCCGCCCTAGACAATCTCTACTTCTGTCTGACTTGCACCTGCATGCCACCCTGATAGCATATCACTGCAAATGAAGCCTCAGCCAGATTTCACTTTATGTCATAGACTTGAGGGTTTTTTTGAAAGATCAGAATCATAGAGTATCTCCAGGTTTCTTTGTTTTACTAGCTCAGAAGTTCTGTTTGGCAATTTCATAGCACTTACCACTTAATCAGCATAATATTTTAATTGAAATATCTGAGAAGAGTGGTGAATAGTTGAAAAACCATGCGTTTAGACAGAAGATGAAAATTCTGGAACCTAGATTCTAAAAGCTAGTGTAGATGTGTTTATGATCTTGGCAGGTCACTTTACTTCTTTTGACTTATTGGTTGAATGCCTCTTTAATAATAAAAGTAGCTGTCAGATATTGTAATTCTGCATTGGTATTCAGCTGTGTATAAAAATGTGAACCATACTATAGCTGTCCCAAGAATCCATTTCAGTAAAGGGTAAAAAAGTAATTTGTATTCCTTCTAAAGAGAGCAAAAATAGATGCTGTGCAAACATTTTGCTCTGTAATCAGTGTTAACCTGTTTATTTACCTAGAAAGTCTTTTCTTTCCTCTGACACCTACTGTAGAGATCTTTAAGTGATATTCTGATTAACTGAGATGTGAATTATGTTATCTACTCTCAACGATCCCACACTATTGTTTTAACCATTTATAACTTTATTTAAAACCTGAAACTAGACTATCTTGGCAGGTAAAGGAGACCTTTCCAGGAGAAAAAGTGAAAATCTTCCAGTTATATATAGCACGGAAATCAGCAAAAATTCAAAATTTGAAGCTCATTCACCTTAAAAAATGTTTCATTAATAACAGAAGGCACTATTCTTTGATTACCTGTGGGAAGAACTAAGCTGCGAGGTATTTTAAACATTTTAAGCTATTGAAATTTTTCACAACCCACGATTATTACAGTGTTACAAGAAGACACATGCTCTTTCTACATCTTTTCTCTGATATAGTCTAGAAAGTTGGCCTTAGAGAAATTGTAAATTACCCTGCTTTTCCTGGTTGAATCTCCTAATAAGTATCATTGGAATAACCCTGGAGACCGACAGACTAAAATTTTCTCCCTGGATAATAATAATTCTCCTTGTGTTACCACACTTGAACTCTTGGAATAGTGCCACTTTCTCTTTACATTCTGTTGCTTTTCTGTGGAGTTATATGACCTAACTTAACTTTTGGTCAAACCTCCCAAATTGGATGCTTGACAACAAAATTGATAAATACAGAGGAGTTTCACTCAGGGAAGAAAACAGTATCTCTGATGTGGTCTTACTAGTTCTTAGGAATATTTCAATAAAAAGAGCTTTTTGATCTGGAGGTCTATGTACTATGGGTGGCCTCCCAAGATCCCCTGAAATCACACATGCAATTTTCAGTGCATATGCATTTTTCTTGGGAGCAGATCCTAGTTCTCATCAAATTCTGAAAGGATTTCATAACCAAAACGGTTAAAAACCATGACAGTGAGTTTCCATATTAAGGGAAATAATAGCCAAGCTTTTATTATTACTTTTTCAGTGTGGGATATTTGTCTCCGACCTCTGTATGCCTACTTGACTCACCTTCCTTCAAGACAATATTACAGGAAAATGTTAGTTTGCAAGTTTTTTAAAATGATATTCTTTATGATGTGTGCCCTGGAGAAGTTAATTAAGTTATGAATTTTCCTGATAACTCTCATTAGAATTTGTGTCAAATGTACTTTTACTAAGTCAGACTTTTGAATAATAAATAGTAGAACTGGAGTCCTTTTTAGAATGCTGGGAACCTTAACTATGGAAAGATGCATTGATTACCTGTCACTGAATTACTTGATTCTCTGAAATGATGGTGAGTTCCCTCATTTACTGTTTTTACCATCTGAAACCCCTACTCAGTGTATTTATTGAGTCCATTGCCCTAAGATCTCTCTTCTTTCAATGGGAACTTACCAAGTCATCTTCGTAATACGAGTACTATTGACTCACCTCCAGACTTTCTTGCTGAGGAGCTTTCGTCCCCAGTGGCATCCATCTTCACTCAGACCAGCTGTAGTTTACAGTATAACTTGGCAGCTGGTTGACTGCCTAGGTAATTTGTGCACCAGAAGCCTGCAGAGGTTCCCATCCTTTCCCTCCCATGTCCCAACACACTGTATTTAAAGAGAAAATGACAAAGAAATGGTTTGTTTTCTCAGGTTTTCCCAATCATTCTGATGCACAGCAAAACTGAGAATTATGGTATGGGGAAAGTGTGGGCTTTGGAATCAGGCCTTGAATAGCTTACTTATTAATCTTCCTGAGCTTGTTATACATACAAATTTTAATACCTATGTTGTCATTTGAATTCCAAAAAGTGTGATTAAACCATCTAGTGCAGTGTTTGACTAATGTTCAGTAAATGTGATGGTGGATATGAATAGTCATTATGGACATGTGTCCAGATGGAGATGAATTAGGATATCAGTTTTAAAATGTCTCATGTGATTCAGACTACCTGAAACTTTTGATTACAGAGAATAATATAGTTTAGTGGATAAGAATATGAGCCCAAGTGCTCACATTACTTTTAATTATTTTTAATATTGCATACTTTCAGGAGCAGCAGCTTGCTGATATTGTGCTTCCAATGCTTAAGAATTTTTTTCCATTAAGGTTACAACATTAAGAAAAAATGATGTGTGTGAATAAAATATAGAAAATGTTCAGCAACTAATTAGTTAAATACGTGGTTCTTGTTGCTTAGGTTGGGGTGATTTTAAAATATAACAATGAAAATTGTATGTAATACACTGCTATGAAAAGTTCTGTGTTGAAGTCTTGCTTTAAAAGCACTATATGCAGATATAAATGCCAATAGAAAATTGTTTATGAATCCATCAGAATATAATTATGCCAATGAATGTTACATAATACTTAATATCTTAATTCCCATGATAAACAGTTTAAGAACAATTGTAAACAAATAGGTAAGGCACTAGATGAAAGGATATAACATAACTTTGGAAGGCACAGAAGAAGTATGGCTGTCACCACTTGTTAGCAAGAGAGTTTTTCATCCATTTTAAATTTATCTCTTTTATAATGTTTCTTAAACATTTGAAGCTGATATATTGATACATCTTTTTCTACAGTAATGTTTGATAACTGACACAGTGGAAAGCTCTTTAATTTCTTTATATTTTATGAATTAAAAATTATTCTGTAGTGTCAGGAGTTGTATGTGTGTATATTTTTCTTCTCCAATAATCCCATTGTACTTTCAGTTAATAATTTTGCCTCATAGTTCTTTGAGGAGAAAGCAACTCCACATCAGAATTCTCTCATTTTCCCACCACCAAATTTGCTCAACTGTCTGCCTTTATACTTAAACCTTGCCTTCCTTCCTATATATGGAAAAGAATTGTTTCTGCTTCTATCCAAGGCTAGCTTCTCTATCTGTACCCCAGATTCCACCCCTTTCTATTTTTCCTATTATTCCATTTTTTTTCTTTTATCACTCCCTGGATCATTTCCATCAGCCGAATGCATTGTTATGTCTCTTAACTTTAGGTTTTACAGAATGTTTGACTCTACATCCCTCTCCAGCTGTGGACTCCTTTTTATAGACCTCTGTTCAAACTTCTGGAAAGAATAGTCTCTTGAGGCTTTTGTAATTCTTCATACCACATCCTTTCCTCAATATGTCCCACTTGTGCTTTCCTCTCTACAATTTCTTGAAACTGCTCTTGTTAGGGTCAACAAATTATCTCCATGTTTTCAAATCCACTGTCATTTTGCTGTTCTTATTTTACCTAAAATTAATAATTTCCTCACCTTTGTTCTTAAACACTCTTATTTGGCACTGCAGCACATTTCTTGGTTTTCCTCCTACTTCACTGATGGTTCCTTCTCCACCTCCTCTTTTATCTCCTTTTCTGCATGAAGTCTAAATTTTGGAATACCCTAACTGGGATTCTAGTCTTCTATGAGGTGTGATAAAAAAGAACATGGTGAATGTTTAAATTTAAAAAAATATATTACCATAAAATACACATTGCCATTAATCCCCCTCAAAATGCTCCCCCTCACTTTGAACACCCTTATCCATTGTTCTTGCCACTTTCTGAAGCAGTTCTGGAAGTCCTCTTACGTGAGTGTCCTGTTGTGTTCTCATTGCTGCCTCAATGTCTTGAATCGATTCAAAACATTTACTCTTCATGGCCATTTTGACTTTGGGAAGAGCCAGAAGTTGCACGGTGCCAGATGTGGTGGATACTGTGGATTCAGTGGATGAAGACACCCCGTACTGTTTTTATTTGACAGAAATTGCTGTGGCAGAAGCGGTGTGCGACTTACAGCAGTGTCGTGATGGAGGATGAAACCGTTCGCTCATTTCTCAGGCTGTTTCCTATGCACGTGATTTCTTAAATGCTCTGAAAAGTCCTTATGCTGGCACAATGTGTCCTCATCCACCTTGTTGACTGCATCTGACATTGTTGGCTCTTCCCCAAACTCAAAATGGCCATGAAAGGTAAGCATTTTGAATCAAAGGAGGACATTGAGGCAGCCACGACAGCGCAAGTAAAGACACTCACGAGAGAGGACTTCCAGAATTGCTTTAGAGAGTGCCAAGAACGATGAGGCAAGTGTGTTCAAAGTGAGGGGAGGTATTCTGAGGGGTATTAATGGCAATGTAACTCTTACTGTAATAATTCTTTTAAATGTATACAGTCACCATATTTTTTATTACACCTCATATATCTACATATCTTTTAGGTGATTTCTGTCTTTCCCATCTCAGTAAATGGCAGTATCATCCAATTAGTATCCAGAAGTTTCTACCTTTTAAATCTATCACAAGTTAGTCCAATTTCTTTTTTTCGTCACCAGTGTACGGTATATAGTACTGAAGAACTGGTTCTAGAATTATCCTGCCTTGGCTCACGTCCTTATTCTCTGTGTACAGTTTCTGTGACATGCAACAGGTTACTTAACCTTGCTGTATACTCAGTGTTTTTTTTGGGAAACTTGTAAAATTATTACAGCAATGCTGGGACATAACAAGTACTTTATTAATCTGAAAAGTAGTACTGCTTCTACCACCTCCATTCCCATCCTAGCCCAAGTCCCCATTATCTCTTTCTGGGATTCCTGCATTCATCTTCTAGTGGTTTTCTGTACCTATTTGCTTATCCTCTACTCAGCTGCCCCAAATGCATTCTAATTCACTCTCCATACAGTAGACAGAACAATTTTTCTCAAATATAAACTATATGTTAATATCATTATTCCCAGGCCAAAAGCAGTCTGGGGGCTTTGCATTGATGATACTTGCTGTAAACTTTAGACTTACAAGGCTTACAAAACCTTAACTCTGTAGCCCCTACTGACCTTTCTTAACTTCATCTCTTAACCTCACTGCTCTTGCCACTATGATGTGATTGTACTCATCATTTTTCTTTGAAAGGAGTAAACTGTACCCTCTTCAGTGTCTTTCTACCATTTGTATCTTGTGCCTGGAATATACCCTCTCTTGTCCTCATCATTCAGATTTTCACTTACTGTTGTTACCTTTCAGAGAGGACTTCATTGACTGTCCAAACAGAAGTAGCCACCCTGATAGTCTCTATCTCATCATACTCATATTTTAAGTCTCTGCCGAGAACATAATTTCATATTTGTATTTGTTGATCATCTGTTTTCACTAAAATGTGAGTTACTAGCCTCTCTGCTTTTCTGAGTTCAAACTATATCCCTAGCCCATAGTTTAGTGCCTGGCTTTACAACAGAGAGATGGAGAAACTTTCGAGAATACAATTGCTTTTATTTTTCACTTTCTTTGCCAACCGTCCTAATCTGCAGTATTGTGTCCTAAATGGAACCAAGTGCTGGAAAACAGTGCCTTAATTTACCTTCTTAAGTCTTACACTAGATTCAGCTCCCATTACCAACTAGACTTCTCATTAAGTACATAGTTGAATTTTATCAGGATTTGTTGGCCACTTATTTAACTGTTCTATCTGAGCATAAAAGATTTCATACAGCTTCTAGTTTAATATTGCTTGAATATAGCACCCTTTGAGGTCTTGTTTTTTACAATTCTTAACTACCAAAATACTCTCAACTGAGCCAAAAGCACAGTTTAAGAAGTTGTCACTTACCAACATTAATTTTTTAAAGACATTAGAAATTATGAAGATTACATAGAGCTTGATACCTGATCAGAAACTTAAGATCATTTATCTCATTTTCAGTAGTTAACTTGTGAGGGTAAAACTACATATATTGTTTTTAGTTTAGTAAATGATGACTTGTTTTATGTCACTGGCTTCAGAAGTTTGTGTAATTTTAATGGTAGGAGCTAAAGGAGAAAATTATTACTTAATAGTGATGAAAGGTATGTGAATGGGTCTGTGAAATGAAGAAAGAAACGAGACACTAAAATACCAGACATCCTCCATGCTAAATCTGGAAATATTTCTAAAATAGCTTCTTTATTTTGAGCCCCAGCATGGACAACACAAACAACACAATAGTCTGCAAGAATTTTTTTTTTTGTATTTTACAGCTAGTCCAAGTTTCTCCTTAGTAGTGTGCACATATTCTTTTGTACCATTCACTGTCATTTCAATATTGTTGATGCTTTCTCCTTGTTCCTCTACTAAAAGAGATATCTGAATGAAAAGCTCCCTTAAATCACTTATTTGGTTCTCCGAATTAACAATTCCTTTGTGTCTCTGTTCTATCTCTGAGAGTTGAGTTTTAGTAATACTGATTTCTGTAAGCAAGCTTTCATTAAAAACTTTCCATTTTCCTTGATGAAGCATATCACTTACTTCTTCTTCAGGTACTTCTTTTTCAGCAACTTGAAGCTGACGGAAGATAAATGTTTTGCACTTCTCTTGCTTTAAAGCTATTGTGTCATTGTATATAAACATAGTTTTTTGAAAATGATGGAACATTGCAACATGCTGAGATTTAAGTATCCTTGTGATGACTGATTATGGACCATTTTCAACTTCTGATTTCTTACCTTCTTTTGCTAAATCATCCAAACCTCTATTAATGTGTTCTGCTTGGGTTTTTATCTCTTTCGTAATGCTAGACTCTCTCTTAAGTAGACTAAATCTTCTCATTGAAGCCACAAGACTTTTCTGTTGCTGCCCAAATTTTTGAACATCATCTGTCAAATCATTAATACTCTCCTGTAGTTTTTGGATGTCATGTAGGAGTCTCTCAGCTACAGACTCTCTTTCATAAACAACAGCTTGCTGCAGAATCATTCATTGTTCCTCTGCTTCTGTAGGTGACACATGCCTGTCTCTACAGAGTTCTGTTTCTTTTGTTCGTTGTTTTAGTTCTTGAAGTCGATCTTTCATCTTCTCTTTTCACCTAAGTAGCAAAAATGGTTGTGTTGAACAAAGAAAAGTTTGGTATTTGCCCCCAGGAGCAGTTGACTTCACATAGTTATATCTAGGAAAAATGCTCCTGCTTTTCTGGAAAAAGGTTTAAAAAATAGAAAAATCAATAAGAATTTTCCCATACTCATAGAAATCACAAAAAAAGAAAATAATTAAAATAATTTGTAAATTACTTTGTATAACGCAGGGCTACTGTAAGTCCCACTCAGTTGAGTAAAGTAGCTGAGAAATAAATTTTTGTGCCATAAACTGCCACATAATAATAGATTTTTCTTGTAAGATGTATCTTAGAATGGAAGTTTTGATTTGATTATATCTTTAACTTCTAAAATTAAAAGGCCACTCTGAAAGATACTGTTCCCAGTTAATTGGGTCTATTTAATGTTAAAAATATATTCATTTTGCTGTATGATTGCTATTTGCAATATGCATAATTTAGTTAAAACCAGTGTAGTGGCAGAGCAGATGTCATATATGAACTTTAAGCAATATAGATAATGTTGAATTTACCTTATAATATCTGAGGCTTCTAGATTAACATACTATTTGACATAGCTTTGTTTTCTTACCTGTTGCATACATATGAAAACATATTCTTGGTCTGATTATATTGATTTCTGATTTTAACATTTCTCTGCGAGGATATCCAGACAGTCTTAGAACAAAATTTATATTGTTATATTTTTACAAACATGGGGATATATTTATATAAAATCTTCTTTTGGGGATGCTGATAATATTGACATTTGTCACATCTTATGTTGGTAGTTATCCATAGGATAGAGATGATGTGCATAATTTCTATATAGTAATGTATATATAATGATATACATATAAAGAGTGATGTGTATATAATCTTATGCATATAAATTTAAAATGAAATGAATAAAAAGCAATCTTTGTTAATAAAATAATTTTTATTTCATTATTTTATTATTGAACCACACATAATGTCAGAATCAATCAGAGGAAAAGGTCTCTAATGTTATGCTGTTATGCTATGGGACTCAGAGTTTATTAAGTTTATGCAAATATTTTTATCAGTGATTTGAATGTTGCCATAGAAGGCATGCTAATTAAATATGTTGATGGCACAAAATTTGGAGAAATCTTTATTATGTTGAAGTATAGAGTTGGTATCCAAATATTAAAATAACATGGAAAACTATACTAAAATTTAACAAAAGTATGTTTAACTAGGGTACATGTAAAATATTGCACTGAGTTGTTTAGAAAAGACCTTCACTTCTACAAAATGGAAGGTGCTTGCATTCTTAGCAACATTTATGAAAATTACTGAAGATTGTAGTTAATCACAAGCTTTCTATCAGAACTGCCAGTATAGTCACTGTGCTTTCATGGATAATAATGTGATACCTAGATTAACTAAGAAAGGTATTTGTTCCACAGGCTCTATGCTAGTCCAAGCAAATGAGAGAGGGACTCCGTTAAGTTTTAAGTGTGATATTTTGAGGTGAAAATTGATAAATTAGGAATTTCCAAACTGTTATGGAAAGGATAAGATTGGAAGAGCATACTATATGGAGAACTGTTGAAGAAAATGGAAATATTTGTCATGCAAATGAGAAGATATAGAGAATATCTACAACTGGTTTTCTAAAATGTGAAGGTGTGGATATGTAAAAAGAATGAGACTTACTTGGAATAACTCCAAAAAGCAGTAGGTGGAAATTATAAGGAGAGAGGTTTAATTTAGTATTAAGAAGACTCTTCAAAAAAGTAGAACTGACCCAAGATGGAATGAACTATTTCATGAGCTAATAATCTTACCATCACTGGAGATGTTCAACATGTTCTTCAATGATGACCCAGTCAAGGATGTTGTAGAAATAATGCCTGCATTGCATAAATTGTAAACCAGTGTTCTAATACTGTTTCTTAGGTTTTAAAGGACTGAGGCTTACTATTTGCAAAGTTTTAAGTGCTGTAGTGTACATTCAGTAATACCTGTCCTTGAATGACTTGCTATCTGAGATGAGATGGACAATATATAATTGAAAGGGTACATAATGTAATTTTAGATCTTGATAGATGAATCAGGGAAGACCTCTCTGAGGAGTACATGAGCTGTGAGACCTAAATGTTGAGAAGATGAAGAGCCAAGAGAGTCTGAGTTTAGGAGTTGCAGTGCCATGCCAATGAATAGTAGTGATATGTTTTAAGAGCAAAATGAATGCCTGTGTAAGATAGGAATTCACATTACAAGTAACATTGGAGTAATGAAGTCAAGAAGGTAGACAGGGATCTTCAGTTCATAAAGAGCCTTGTGGGCCAGAGGAAGGAGTTTAGATTTTATTCTAGATGCATTAGAATACAATGAAAGGATAAATAGGGTATTGACATGTGATTTATTCTTTTGAAAGATCACTGTATAGGGAATAGTTCCCTGATGTGGGGAAAATAGTTCACAGGAACAACTTGGATAATAAAAATACATGGATTTCTCTTTAACAGTTCCCCACTATTTTGGTTTGGTTTGGTGTCATTTTTCACTTCCTTATCTATATGCTGCTCCTGGTATTACTATAGTGATGCTGAAAATAAATTTCTCCACAAAGTGTTTAAGATGTCATGTCACTTTTGATATAGACAATAGCTTTTTCTTTTTTGATTGGCTCTTTTAAAATGTGATAACTCAAATTAATACATCTGTACAGTTTAAGAAGTCATATCATTTCAAGTCTTATAAGGATATAGAGCCAACCCTGCTCTACCACACTTCATTCTCAGTTCCCAGTTCCCAGTTCCCAAAGGGAGTCATTTTTAATTCCTTAGCTATATAAGTATGAAAATAATTTTTGTTTAATCA
>PVJL010019816.1:0-13158 GCA_004026885.1 Lyroderma lyra | reverse complement strand
ATCGATAGTTTAATGTTTATTTGGGGACGAGTGGGTTAGGGAGGGGAGAAAGGGGAGGGGGTGGGAGAGGAGGGGGGGAAGCTAAATATAAGGTGATGGAAAGAGAAGTCACATTAGGTGGTGAACTTATTATACAACAAGTTGACAATGCACTGTAGAATTATATGCCTGAAACCTATGTAATCCTTGCTAACAGATGCCACCCCAATAAGTCTAACAATAAAAATGAATTTAAAAAAAAAATTACTACAAGAACTATCTGACTGCATTAGAAAGAGCAATGTAAGGATAAATGGGTATTCCAGAGGGCGCATAGGATGAGATGAGCACAGAGAATTTGCTCAAACAAATAGTAAATGAGAACTTTTCAGATCTATGGAAAGAATTGGAACCTAAAATTCAAGAAGGAAACATGAACTTTAGCTACTTGAATTCTAGCAGACCTTATCCAAGGCACATTATACTAAAGATGTCAAAGATCAAAGACAAAGAAAGAATCCTCAAGGCAGTCAGAGAAAAGAACACCATAACTTGTAAAGGAAAGCTCATCAAGCTGTCATCAAATTTCTCAATAGAATCTCTACAAGCCAGGAGGGACTGAATTCAAATATTCAAAATATTAAAAGATAGAATTTACCAGCCAAGAAAACTCTATCTGGCAAAGTTATCCTTTAGATACAAAGAAGGAATTAAGATCTTTTCAGACATACAGAAGCTGAGGGAATTTTCCAGCACAAGGCCAGAAACACTGAAGGAGGCTATTTGACCTGAAACAAAGAGGGAAAATAAATAGGGATAAAATGAAACAACAAAAACATAAATGGGCAAAAAGTAAAACTTTAAATCTTTGGAAGAGAATGGAGATAAGCATCATTCTTAAGAAAAAGATCACTGCAAGTTTTACATAAACTTCATGTTAACCACTCAGAAAAATATTTAGAACTGAGACACATAATAAAAAAAAAAAAGAAAAGAAAACAGAAGAAAATGTCATAGAACACCATTGAAGTAAAATAATTGACAAAGAAAAAAGCAAAGAAGCAATCAAAACAAAGAGCTACTAGGAAAAAAAAAGATAAAGTGGCTATAGGAAATCCTCATATATCAGTCATTACCCTAAATGTAAATGGACTGAACTCACCACTAAAAAGACACAGAGTAGCTGATTGGATTAAAAAACAAAATCCAAGCTATGCGGCCTCCAAGCGATACAATTCAGTGACAAAGACAAATACACTCAAAATGAAAAGTTGGAAAACAATACTTCAAGCAAATGACATTCAGAGAACAGCATGTGTAGCGATACTTGTATCTCATGAAACAGATTTCAGGATAAACAAGTTAATAAGAGATAAAGATAGGCATTTCATAATGATAAAGGAACAATACAACAAGAAGACATGAAACTTATTAATAGATATGCCCCCAACCAGGAAACATCAAAATTTACAAAGTAACTATTATTAATAACAGAACAAATAGGAAAACTGACAAAAACAGAATTATAGAAAGAGGCTTGACAGTTATGGACAGGTCATCCAAATATAAAATAAGTAAGAAAATATCAGCTTTAAGTGATACACTATAGTAACTGGATATAATTGATGTTTGCAGGACACATTTTTTTTCTTGTGCACATGGTACATTCTCAAAGATAGAGAATATGTTGAGTCACAAAACTAGTCTCAGAATATTTAAAAAGATTAAAATTATACCAGTGTATTCTCTGACCAGAAAGCTTTGAAATTGGAGATCAGCAGTAAAAAGAAAGCAGAAAAAATTATATATAGGGATTAAATAATGTTATTAAAAATGACTGGATCATTTTTAATTATATATATATAGGGATTCAATAATGTTATTAAAAATGACTGGATCAAAGAAGAAATAAAAGAAGAGATTTAAAAATACATAGAAAGTAATGATGATGAAAACACCATGTATCAAAATTATTGGGATGCAATGAAAGCAGTAATGAAAAAAAATTATATCATCACAGGTCTATCTCAAAAAAAAAAAAAAAAGAAAATTTACATGTAAACAACCTAACATTACATCCTAAAGAAGTAGAAAAAGAACAAACAAATGAAAAAACCTAAAGTCAGCATAAGAAAGGAAATACTAAAATTAGGGCAAAACTAAATGAAATAGAGAACAGAAAAAGCAATATAACAAATAATTAAGGTAAGAAAGAGCTGGTTCTTCAAAAAAATTAATAAAATTGATATCCCCCTGCCTAGGCTCACCAAGGGGAAACCAGAAAAATCACAAATAACCAAAATTAGAGATTAAAGGGAAGAAATTACAGCTGATACCACAGAAAAACAAAGGATCATATGAGAATACTATTAAGGGCTACCTGAAATCAAATTTAGCAACCTAGAATAAATGAACAAGTTTCTAAAAATATATAGTCTACCTAGAGTAAACCAGAAAGTACTAGATAATCTAAACAGATCAATCAACAGTAAAGAAATTGCAACAATTATCTAAAACCTTCCCAAAAGCTGAAGTCCAGGACTGGAAAGTCTTATTAATGAGTTTTACCAGGCATACAAAGAGGAACTAACACCTTTTTCAAACTCTTCCAAAATTTTTAAGAATAAGCAATATTTCCCACTCATTCTATGAGGCCAACATTACCCTAATATCTGTGTTAGATAACACAGAAAAAGAAGTCTATAGACCAATATCTCTGATGAACACAGATGCAAAATTTCTAAACAAAATACTAGCAAATAGAATACAAAAACGCATTCGAAAGATTATACATCATGATCGAGTAGCATTCATCACAAGGGCACTAAGATTCAAATTATACAAATCAGTCAATGTGACATACCACATAAACAAAATAAAAGATAAAAACTATATGACTATGTCAATCAATGAAGAAAAGCATTCAGCAGTATACCATATCTATTTATGATCAAAACACTTAAAATAGGTATAGAAGAAAAG
Organism: Lyroderma lyra; assembly: GCA_004026885.1. Classification (NCBI taxonomy): domain Eukaryota; kingdom Metazoa; phylum Chordata; class Mammalia; order Chiroptera; family Megadermatidae; genus Lyroderma; species Lyroderma lyra. The sequence continues at coordinate 10,197 of PVJL010019816.1, read as the reverse complement.
TATATGACAAATTCTCAGCTATTATCATACTGAACAGGGAAAAACTGAAACTTTTGAAAATCAAGAATGAGACACAGATGTCCCCTGTTACCATTACTATTCAACATAGTATTGAAAATTTTAGACAAAGCATTCAGGTAACAGAAAGAAATAAAAGGCATCCAAATTGGGAGTGAAGAAATTAAACTGTCACTTTTTGTAGATGATATGATCTTTTATATAGAAAATTCTAAGGACTCCACAAGACACCTATTAGAAACAATAAAGAAATACAGTAAAATTGCAAAATACAAGATCAATGTACAAAAATTCATTGCAGTTTTACATACAATGAAACAAGAAAAAGAGATGAGAGAAACAATATATTTTGTGATTGCATCAAAAAGAATAAAATACCTAGGAATAAATTTAATAAAGAATGTGAAAGACTTATACATGGAAAACTATAAGATGCTATTTAAAAATATTGAAGAAGACACAATAAAATGGAAAAATAGTTCATATTCATGGATTGAAAGAATCAACATAGTTAAAATAGTCATATTACCAAACGCAATATACAGATTTAATACAATTTGATCAATATCCCACAGAAATTCTTTCAAGAAATATGTTAAAAAATTATCGGATTTGTATGGAACCACAAGAGACTCCAAACAAAGCAATTCTATTAAAAAAGAATAATACTGGAGGCATCACACTTGTTGATTTAAATTTATACTATACACAAACACCAGTAATCAAAACAACTTGGTATTGGCTGTTTTGATTATTGATGCTTTGTTGTATAGACACAGAGACAAATGGAACAGCATTGGAAACCCAGACATACATAAACTCACAAATATATGAATAGATAATTTTTGAAAAAGAGCAAAATATATACAATGGAGAAAAGAAATCTTCAGTAAGTGGTGCTGAAACAATTGGAAAACCACATGCAAAAGAATGCATCTGAATTGAGAACTGAAAATGAATTAAAGAACAATAAACTGAATAGAAGAAGACATTGATTCTAAACTTACAAACCTGGGTTCCGGGAGGACTTCGTGAATTTCACCTCAAAGGCAAGGGAAGTAAAGGCAAAAATAAATGAAAGGGACTATATCAAACTAAAAATCTTCTGCACAGCAAAAGAAACCATCAACAAAACAAAGAGACAACCAACCAAATGGAAAAAGATATTTGCAAACAATGCCTCTGATAAGGGGCTAATATCTAAAATATATGCAGAACTTGTACAACTCAACAACAATAAAAACCCAAATAACCTAATTAAAAATGGGCAGAGAACCTGAACAGACAATTTTCCCATTAGGACATACAAGTGGCCAACAGGTATATGAAAAACAATGCTCACTAGATATTAAGGAATTGCAAATCAAAACCACAATAAGATACCACCTCATACCTTTTAGAATGGCTATTATAAAAAAGACAAGGAATAACATGTTGGAAAAGCTGTGGAGAAAAAGAAACCCTCATACACTGCTGGTAGAAATGTAAATTGGTATGACCACTATGAAAGACTGTATGGATGATCCTCAAAATAATTAAAAATAGAATTACTGTATGACCCATTAATCCCTCTTCTGGGTATTTACTGCCCAAATTTGAAAACCTTTGTCTGCAAAGATATATGTAACCCACTGTTCATCACAGCACTGTTCATGGTGGCCAAGTCATGTAAACAACTGAAGTGTCATTTGATGGATGACAGGATAAAGAATTTGTGGTACATATGCACAATGGAATACTACTCAGCCATACGAATAGATGAATTGTTGCCATGTACAACAACAGTGGTGGACCTTGAGCTTATCATGCTAAGTAAAATAAGTCAGAATGAAAAAATTAAGAACGATATGACTTTACTCATATGTGAAGTATAAAACTGAAAATAATAAAGAAATAAAAACTCATGGACACAGTCAATAGATTAGTAGTTACCTGAGGATAATGAGGGAGGGGTTTGGGAGGTGGCAAAAAATATATGGTGATAAAAAAAAGAACTGCCTGTGGTTCATGAGCACAAAATGCAACATATAGGTTATGTATTATAAAATCGTATACCTGAAGCCTATGTAATTTTTACTAACAAATGTCATCCCAATAAATTTAAGAATAAAAAATATACTCTCAGCAAAATAGGAATAGAGAGAGCATACCTCAACATAATAAAGGCCATATATGACAAACGCATAGCTAACATCACACTCATTGGTGAAAAGCTAAAAGCATTTTCCTTAAGATTAGGAACATGACAGGATGTCCATTTTCACTACTTTTATTCAACATAGTATTGGAAGTAAAAGCCATAGCAATCAGACAGGAAAAGGAAATGAAAGGCATCCAAGTTGGAAAGAAAGAAGTAAAACTGTCATTGTTTGCAGTAGACAAAATATTACATAGAGTGAATCCAAAAGATTCCACCATAGACTATTAGAAATAATAAATGAATTAAGTAAAGTAGCAGAATGTAAAATTAATATTCAGAAATTGGTTGCATTTCTATACACCAATAACAAACTATCAGAAAGAGAAAATAAGAGAAAAAAATTTCTATTTACAATTATATCAGAAAACTATAAAACAATGAAGAAAGAAACTGGAGAAGATACAAGGAAATGACAGCATATACTCTGCTCATGAATAGAAAAAAAATAACATTGTTTACCTGTCCATACCTCCCAAAACAATCTATAGATTCAATGCAATCAAAACACTGATGACATGTTTCACAAAACAAGAATAAATCTTAAATTTTATACGAAACCACATAAGGCCTCAAATAACCACAGCATTCTTGTTAAATTATACTCACAAGTCTATAGTAACCAAAACAGCGTAGTACTGGCATAAAAATAGACACATAGAACAATGGAACAGAATAGAGAGCCAAGAGGAAAGTTACTATGGCTACACAATTAATCTATGATAAAGGATGCAAGAATACACAGTGGGGTGAAGATACTCAATTCAATAAATAGTGTTGGGAAAACTAGACAGATACGTGCAAAAAAATTAAACTGGACTGCCTCCTTTCACCATATACAAAAATAAACTCAAATAGATTAATACTTAAATGTAATACCTGAAACCATAAAACTTCTAGGAGAATACATAGGCAATAAAACTTCTGACATTGCTCTTAATATTTTTTCTGGTGAATGGGAGAAGATACTCACCAATGATACATTTGTTAAAGGGTTAATAACGCCCAAATTTTAAAGAACTCACAAAAATGAAACAGAAAATTTAAAAATTCAATTAAAAATGGACAGAGAGCCTGAATCTACATTTTACCAAAGAGTATATGTAGGTGGCCAATAAACATATGAAAAGATGCTCAACGTCACCGATCATGAGATAAATGAAAATTATAACCACATTGAGATAATACCTCACACCTGTCAGAATGCTATCATCAGTAACTCAAGAAACAACAGGTGCCTGTGAGGATTTGAAGAAAAGTGAATATTCATGCATTATTTTATGTAATTGAAAATTGGTGCAGCCACTATGGAAAAAAAGTATGGAGATTCCTTAAAAATTAAAGAGAACTACCTTATGACCCAGCAACTTCACTTCTGGGTATTGATCTGAAAAATTCAAAACACTAATTAGAAAATGCACCCATATATTCATTGCAATGTTATTTATAATAGCCAAGATATGAAGGCAACTAAAATGCCATCAATAGATGATTGGATAAAGAAGATGTGTTACATATATACAATGAATTGCTACTCATTCATGAAAGAATAACACCTTACCATTTGCAACAACATGAATGAAACTACAGTGTATTATACTGAATGAAATAAGTCAGACAAAGAGAGATAAATACCATATGATTTCATTTACATGTGCAACCTAAAGAAAAAAATAAATGAACAAACAAAAGATATATTGACTCATAGAATCAGAGAAGAAACTGATGGTTGATGGATGAGATCGGGTTGGAGGCTGGGTAAATAAAGGAATTAATAAGTACAAATTGGCAGTTACAAAATAGCACAAGGATATAAATTACATCACAAGAAATATAGTCAATAATATTGTAATAATTATCTGTGGTCCCGGTGAATACTAGACTTATTAGACTTATTGGGGGGGAATGACTTTTAATTATATAAATGTCTAACCACTATTTAAAAAACATTCATGGAATATAAATTACAGCCCAGAGAATATAGTCAATAATATTGTAATAAGTATGTATGGTGTCAGATGGATACTAGACTTATTGGGAATATTACTTCATAAGTTTTATAAATGTTTAATGAGTGGATTTTACACCTGAAATTAATATAATATTGTATGTTAACTATAATTGAAAAAAGAAACTTTTTTAAAAGCTATAAAATGTTACACAGTAATAACTTGATTTTCTCTTCTGAAAATTTGACTAGATCAGTAGTCTATGGTAACATCAAGTAGAATTTTGATGGGTTAGATCTTTATGTAGTGCCCTGTACAGATTATTTTTCAGAGTGAAAAGAAAAATAAAATGTATGTATGCATGTTTGTAAAACACCCTCCGTGGTCTTTGAGACTATCTGCTTAGCAGGAGATAATTGAAACTAGAATTAAGCAGCAAATGCTCAACCTACCTCAATACCTCTCCACATTAATAAGAAAACCTGGCTTTATCTTCCACATATTTACCTTATGGATGAATTATATTTTGAAGGAATGTACTTGGAGTCTGTGGGATGCAAGAATTCAAGGGCACCAATCTTGAGGATAATATAGGTTTACAAAAGAGAAGCTGAAAATGTTTAGATTCCTTCTAAATTTTACTGTAATAGCATGACTTTGAAGCACGTTTTCAAAGTATGTGAAAGATATAAATTTCAATGCATATACCACAATCCATAAAAGAGAATGTTCATGAAAGATGATTAATTATATGTCATTTAATATTCTTTTCAATGCCCATGTTTAAATGATGTTAGTAAATATTCTCTGTTACAGATATAAGCATTTTAAATATATACCTCTAGAAATTCTAGAAATACTGAGCAATTGTGCTATTTATAGTCTTCTAGAACTGTTCTTAAAACCAAGCAATCAGCCAACCAACCAACCTACCAGGCTTGATGATGACAGATGCTGTCCTGCTTCTGCTGTTTTTCCAACAGGTTAAAACATACCATTTAATATTATTTATACAAGAGTTATGGGACAACTTTTTCTACACTTTGACACTCTCCACAGGAATGTCCTTTGTTGAAGTCTCTTCAAATGACACCCTGAGACCTAACGTAGGATAGTGAAGTTATTTTAAATGTACCTGGGGTGGGAATTCTAGCAAATATCAGCCTTTTCTGTATTTATTCTGTCATTCAAGCTATATTGTGATTCTGCTGGGTAAATTCCCTGCACAATGTGTGATTCTACATGAACCATTTCTCAAGCAGAAATCCATCTCCAAGTGGTTCCTTTTGAGCTTTATGTATCATTTTCATCTGTGCTCATTAGCTGTTTTGAGAGTGTGCATGTGTGCAGCAAAGTAAAAAGCCTGAAAGTGGCAGAGGATTTGAGGGATTGAGGTTATGAAATGGAATATTACACTGGGATTTGACACTCTGAGACTCAGTTGATTGAACCTTCAGGGGTCATATTAGGAGCATGCTTCATTGGGTTTAGAATAACAAAAAGACTAAGCTTTCTTGATAATTACTTGCCTTAAAAAAGAAGAGCTTAATTCTGGCTCTCCAGGACTAGTATCATCTCTTTGTCTTTTCTATGATGTAAAATATAAGGCAACATAAAGTAAAAATTCATCTAGCCTGAAATTTTCTGCCAATTGTAATTGTACTCAGGGGCTTTCTCCAATTACCACTGGGCCAATTGTGGTGTCCTGGAAGTGTGTGAGGGGAAAGTTGGCAAACACCCCTGGGGATCTCGCCTTCTTCTGCCTTTGGCTCACAACCCAGAGCCAACCTCTTTTTGCCTTTGAATGGACTGATCTGACTACAGGACGCCAAACACAGCTAACATGGACACACTTGCCCCAAGGGTTCAAGAACTCAACCACCTTGTTCAGGGAGGCTGAGGTGGTGTATCTCACCAGTTACCCACGAGGAAAGGTCTGATGCACTCTGATCCAGTATGTAGACAACCTCCTTCTGGCCGGAACCACCAGAAATCAATGTCTGCTGGGAACACGAGCCCTACTGAAACTCCTATCGGAGTTCAGCTACCGTTTATCCTGGAAGAAGGCACAAATCTGTGGACAGCAAGTCCAATACCTCAGATTCATCCTGTCACAGGGACATCGTGCCCTGGGGTCTGAGAGGAAAAAGGTCATAATCACTCTGCCACAATCCTGGACAAAGAGGACCTTAAGAGAATTCCTCGGAGCAGCAGGATTCTGCCGAATCTACCTGGGTTTTCAATGAAGGTGAGCCCCCTCTATAATGCCTTAGGAGGTCCAGAACATGAACCCTTCAACTGGATGGGAGAATTAGAGATGTATTTCCAGGATATCAGTCCTCACTAGGACGGCACCCGCTCTGGGTTTAACAGAAGTTGAGAAGTCTTTCAACTTGTTCGTGCATGAAAAAGGCAAAATAGCACTGGGAGTTCTCACACAAACATTTGGGCTGTGGCAGAGACCAGTGGCATATCTTTCAAAGATACTTGATCCATTTGCAACAGGCCAGCCCCCTTGTTTGTGGGCACTGGCAGCCACAACACTCCTCATTAAGGAAGTGAACAAACTCACCCTGGGACAGGAACTGAATGTTAAAGTGCCTTGTGCAGTCATGTCCCTCACAAATACGGAAGGACACTCGTTTCTCTCCAACTCTGTGCTAACCCAGTACCAAGGGCTACTGTTTGAGAACACTCAAATCACTCTGGAAACAGTGTGGACCCCAATCCCAGCCACCTTCCTCCCAACTGAGGAGGGAAAACCAGATCATGACTGCCCTGAGGTGACTGATGAGGTCTTTGTGAGTCACCCCAACCTCCGGGACCAGGCCACACAAAACCCAGAGTTCACCTTGTTCAGTGTATGGGAGCAGTTACATGCAGAATGGGGTATGCAGGGCCAGGTACATGGTACCAACTGTCAATGAAGTTCTAGAAGCAAAGGCCTTACTGGCCAGATGGTCAACACAGTGGACAGAACTCCAGGTTCTCATTCAGGCCCTGATCCTATGCAGAGGAAAACAGGCAAACATCTACCTGGACTCCCACTATGCCTTTGCCACTGTGCACATACACAGGGTCATTTATGAAAAAGGGCACTCCTCAGAGAGGCAAGAAAAACCATAAAAAACAAAGGTGAAATCTTAAGACTCTTGGAGGTAATCTGGCTCCTGAAGAAGACAGATGTCCTACACTGCAGGGGGCATCAAACTGGAGACGACCTGATTGCCTGAGGCAACCAGCTGGCCAACGAAACCACCAAGCAGGCTGCTTGCAAGGAAGCCTCAGGACCAGCCCCAGCTTCCATCTTCACTCCAGTGAAAGAAACCAGACCACCAAAGTACTCTCCTGGAGATGTAAAATGGGCAAAAAGAGAAGGGGCAACCTAAACAACTCAGGGTTGGTGGAAGCTCCCAGATGAATGAATAATAATCCCTTCTATGTTGGGTCCCTGCATAGTCTCTGAGTACCACCAGCTGACACACCTGGGAAAGACCTCTCTCCAGACCCTCCTAAAAAAACAATACTATATATCAACCACCTACCTGCTCTCTGTCCAACAGTCAGGGAGAGATATGTGACCTGTGCAAAGAACAATGCACACGTTGCACCCCAACATCTACCAGGGGTCCAACGTACCAGGACCACCAACTTTGAAGAACTGGAGGTGGATTTTACTGAAATTCAACACAGCTGAGGATATAAATACCTCTTAGTCCTAGTCTGCACCTACTCGGGATGTGTCGAAGCATATGCAACCAGAACTGAAAGAAGTTGTGTAGTGGTCAAGGTCCTCCTGTGAGAAATAATGCCACGGTTTGGACTGCCACTCAGTATTCAGTGACAACAGACCAGCCTTTGGAGCAGAAATCATTCCAACCTTGGCAAAGATGCTCAGCATTACTTGAAATCTTCACACCACTTACAGGACCCAGAGTTCAGGAAAAGTAGAGGTCGTAAATTGCAACCTAAAAGAGACTTTAGCCAAGTTAAGTCAAGAAACAGGCCTATCTTGGGTGGAGTTGCTGCCTTTAGCCCTCCTGCATTCCTGGTGCACTACAGGAAAGTTAGGGTTCTCCCCTTTTGAGCTGATCTACAGGAGCCACCTCCCCACCCCGCTACTTGGGGAGTGCACCAGGAAACCTCCATCAGCTAGGTGACAACAGCATAATGGAGGAACTCCAGGCCCTGGGAACAGTCCTCTCCAAATTACAATGCTATACTATGGAGATGGGCCTCCATCACACCAAGTGACTCTGTCCATCATTTTCAAAAATACAACCTAATCTGGGTCAAGGACTGGAAAAAGGAACCTCTTAAGCCACATTGGGAGGGCCTCACACAGTAATCTTAACAACCCCCACTGTTCTTAAGGTTTCAGGAATCATCCTGTGGGTTTATCATTCCAGAGTGAAAAAGGTCCACTCAGAGGAAAACCCAGAGACTTGGAGAGTTCAACAGAACCTGGCAGACCAGCTCAAGATCTGACTCCACAGCAGACCACCTTGCAGGACCTCCGGACAATCACACCATCACTGAGGGACCCCTGCACACCATGGTTCCTGGCCGCAGTGGTACTCATTATCCTAATTATGGGATCAGACTTTCAGCAGCAACCCCAGTAGACCAGACTACTGGCCAGAGACTCTCACTTGCCCTGGCATATTGGGGCCTATTAGGATGTCTCTTTACCCTCAATTGCTTGTCCTCCTCCTCACCCCAGCTCTATCTTCCTCTAAACCAAACTGTCTCAGTCTGATGGGCAAAACCTTCACTGCCTATACCTATATGCCTGCCAAATGTTATAGGAGAGGGATCCCTGCCCTATGCACCCACGCTGGGAAAAATATTGGTGGAGAACAATTACTTCCAGGGACTGCCAGAATAGAGGACAAAAGGGATCCACCAGGTACTGGACTTACTTAACCCATGCAGGGATGTCAGATGGAGGAGGAGTCCAATATAGAGCTCTGGCCCAACAGGTAGAAAAGGCTGAAAGAATTGCTGCTAAAATCTGAGAAAAAGACAGTACACCAGAGTATTGACCTAACTGGCATCCGACTGTTCACCCAGAGCTTGTCCCCTATCCACCAGATAGAACATATTCTCAAGGTGACATCAGCTCTCATAAATAGCACTGGTGTCCAACATGAGTCTGCATGTTGGTTATGCCTGCCACTTGCTAGGAGGATTTACATTGGCACACCTGTGCCAGTAGAATGGACCTTTAACCAGTCCAGTGACCCCTCTCCTAACTCAACTGAGCTCATAGGGCCACTAGCCTTCAATGTCCCTCTTAGGCCTATGAGGGAAAACATCACCTGCCTATCGGCCCCTCTGATGAGGAAGAATTTATACCCCATGGGGCTGTAACAGCTGGCTCGTGTGCCCACCATAGGTCAATGGGGAACCACCAGACCCACTGTAACCACCCCCACAGACTTTTTTGCCTCTGTGGTACCATAGCATAAGGGTGCTTATAGACCAACTGGTCCAGTACATGTTTATGCATTTTCCTGACCCCTGATATCTTGGTTCATGCTGATCAAGAAATAGACTCTCGCTCCTCCCTTACACTCAAGGGAAGGTGAACACCCCTTGTCTCCTTTCTAGTAGGCACTGGGGCCATAACCAGAATTGGTACTGGGGCAGGAGGGCTTAGTTCTTTATTCAAGTTTTTTTTTTTTTTATTGTTAGACTTATTGGGGTGACATCTGTTAGCAAGGATTACATAGGTTTCAGGCATACAATTCTACAGTGCATTGTCAACTTAATGTATAAAAAGTTCACCACCTAATGTGACTTCTCTTTCCATCACCTTATATTTAGCTTCACCCCCTCCTCTCCCACCCCCTCCCCTTTCTCCCCTCCCTAACCCACTCGTCCCCAAATAAACATTAAACTATCGATTGTGTCCATGGGTTATTTGTTTGTTCATTTCTTTTTTTCTTTGCTTTCAGTTTTATATTCCACATATGAGTGAAATCATGCAGTTCTTTGTTTTTTCTGTCTGGCTTATTTCACTTAGCATGA
>PVJL010019815.1:0-13223 GCA_004026885.1 Lyroderma lyra | reverse complement strand
TTTTGCATTTCCTGCATGACTGTCCTGATTTTGGGGGGGGGGTGATCATTTTAATTTCCTTCTCATTCGCTCTGGTGCACACTCTGCAGTTTCCTCGTGGTCTCAGCAGGGTGACAGTTACCACCCCCAAGTGACGACACGGCAGCTGACTTGATTTGTGGCAGCGCTACCTACCGACATGCACAGCTTCGCTCCCGTGCAGTCCTATTCCCACCTCCTCGCGCTGAAGGACACCTTCATGGGGACACAAACGTGTCCCCAACCACCAGCTGACCGCGCTCGTCTCTTAAATTACGTGGAACGCACACTGAGGGTTTACAGACAACGGCGACAATAGTGACAATAGTGCCAGCTTTCAGATTCGTCTGTTGGATCACGTGGAAAGCACAGACTGGGGTCACAAACCATTTCTACGACCGCTGGCGTTTGTCCTCGCCCGTGCGCTCACCTCCCTGACACTTCTGTGTCCTCCTGTGACTTGGAGTTACTGTCTAGTGTCCTTTCATTTCAACCCGAATGACTCCCTTTCACGTTTTCGCAGAAAGACCTGCTGGGAAAAGTGTCCCTAAACTTTTGTTTTCCTTGAAATGTCACTGTCTCCCTCCTAGTTGGAAGGACAGTTCTGCCATTTGTATGATTCTTAGTTGACTTCTGTTTTTCTTGTAACACTTGGAATATATCAGTCCACGGCCTTCTGGCCCCCGAAGTTTCGGACGAGAGATGAGTTCATAATCGTCCTGGGGTCCCCTGGAGGTGACCAGTCACTTGCTCCTTCTGCTCTCAAGAGTCTCTCTCGGTCGTAGGCTTTTGACAGTTTGATTACAATCTGTCTCAGTGCCTCTGAGATCATCTTCCTTAGAGTCGCCTGGACTTCTTGGAGGTTTCTATTCACATCTATCATCACATTTGGGTACTTTTTGGCCATTATTTCTGCAAATTGTCTTTCTGCCCTTTGGGTCTCTCTGCCCCTTCCGGACTCCCACGAAGCGTATGTTGATGTCCTTGATGGTGTCCTACAGGCCCCCGAGACCCTGTTCACTTTTTCTTCCACCCTTTCTCCCCTCTTCCTGGATAATTTCAATTGTCCTGTGTTCAAGTCCCCCGACGCTCGTATCCGCCTGCTGAAAGCCGCCCCGACGCAGCCCTGTAGTCAGCTCTGCATTTCGATGGTTGTGCTTTGCAGCTCTAGAATTTCTTTGACTCCTTTCGAGGTTTTCTCTCTTTCTTGATATTTCCATTTTGTTTGTCCATTGTGTTTAAACATCTTTCTTTTCCCATATCTTCCTTTAGTTCTTTGAGCATCTTGAAGACGGTTGTTTTAAAGTGTTTCGTCTAGTAGGTCTTCCAAGTGGTCTTTCTGGGGCCGTTTCTGTTGGCTTGTTTTTCCTTTAAACGGGCCAAAACTTTCCTGTTTCTTAATATTGATTTTTAGTTATTACTGGTAGTAGCAGTTCTAGGATGGCATTCAAGATTGCTTAACGTTTTCACATTTCCATTTCCCCTCCGTGTGACATGGTCATCGTGACCTTTTCAAACTTCAGTGAGTACTTGCTGAGCTCCTCCTGTGTGGCCCCCACATTCTTTGACACTCTTTCCATTGAGACATGGGGTCTCCCCTTGCATCTAGGCTCTGTGACAGCTGGGTCAGTCAGATATGTCAGAAATGACACTGGGCCAGTTTCTAGATCAGGCTTTAAGGAACTGTCATCTTCCTCTTCCTGTCTCTTGGGACACTCACACTTGGGCCTCAACCACCGTGCTGTGAGGCCGCCGGTGCCGGGGCCCGTGTGGCGGGGAACCGAGGCCCGGAGCCCCAGGCGTGCTGTCGGCGGCCGGCCGGCCCCCGTGTGTCAGCCGTGTGCGGGGCCATCTCCAGTGTGCACCCTCCAGGTCCCAGTCAAGCCACGACTGCATCGGAGACGAGCTTTCATCTGTAGGATCTCGTTTCTAGAAGTTAACTTGTTCTTTAGAGCAGAGCTGCCCGAAGAAAACGCACGTGAGCCGCGCTTCTAGCAGCCCCGTAGGTGGACGCACCAAGCAACAGGTGGAATGCATTTCAGAGAAAACAAGTGGATTTCGCCAAATAGATCCAAAATAGTTTTTCTTTCGTTTTTGTCTTTTTTCTTAGGACCGGACAGCCCTCGCGTGTGCATGAATATTTTTCTTCTCCTTTCCCATTGTAATAAAAAAAAAGGCCAATATTTACTGAGCCCTCAGTACCTTCGTGTGTGATGCTGAGTGTCCTGAGAAGCCGGGGTTTTTGTTGTTGTTGTTGAGGCTGAGTTCTTGACCATCTAAGTCCGAAATGTTTTACTCTCAACGTGAGTGAAGACAAACTTATTCTGGGCTGGTTTACGTTATTTTCTACACTCAGCACTTGGTGTTCCTGACGTGCATTTTACACCTACGGTCCCATCCCGGGTCACACGAGCTGCACCCCAAGCGCGCGATGGCCACGTGTGAGCAGAGACTACCACAGTGGAGAGTGCGGCCTTGGAATGGAAGGTGGGGAGGGCCGACGGCCACATCTCTGCCCCCTCCTACAGGTGAGGAAGGGGGGACCCGGGGCAGAAGTGACGAGCTCGGGGTGATGCCCGGAGCGAGTGGCTTTGTCCACGCCCTAATTCCTACAGCCCGCCAACGCTCCTGCATTTAGAAAAAAGATCTTTTCAGGTGCCGTTACATCAGGACTTTGAGGTGGAAAGGTCACCCCAGACTATCTAAGCCCAATGACAAGTGTCCTTGTAAGAGATGCACAGAGGAGATTAAACAGACAGACTGACACACCCAGCAAAGTTGTGAAGGTGGCGGCCGAGATGGGAGTGATGTGGCCACAAGCCAAGGACCCCAAGGGATGCCAATGTCACCAGGACATGGAAGAGGCCAGGGCGGAGGCTCCTCTAAGGCCTCCGGAGGGGAAGGGCCCTGCACACATTGATTTCAGCCTTCTGGCCTCCGGAATTATGAGATAATAAATTCCTGTTTTGTTTTGTTTTGTTTTTGCCACCTGGTTTTGGGGTCACCTGTTATGGCAGCCACAGGAAGTTACAAATACGGCAACTCTGAAGCCCCAACTTAGGAGCCCAGCCGGAGCCCCCCGACTCCTCATGGGCTCGGAAACCTCTCAGACGGCCAGCTGTCGTCTCTTTATAAGCTGTGTGGACCACGCGGGGGCTCTGGTGAACCCGAGGGCCCGAGCCCAACCTGCAGGGAGCCGCTGTCCTTCAGCCGTAGGTGGCATCATGCCACGTTGCTGTCACCTCTTGCCTCATCCACTCCAATGACCTCAACTGCCCTCCCTGCGTTGACTCATCCTTCCCTTCCCTCTATTTCCCACGTTATCTAGGGTAATCTTTACAGAAAACGTCCGTCGTATCAGGCCACGGCTCCACCCTCCAGTGGCTGCCTGTCCCCTGGAGTGACACCCAAACTCCCCAGCCCTGACCGCCGCCTTCCTGAGCTCGCCCTGTCCCTATTCCCTCTTCGGTGTCCACTCCAGCCATCGGGGCCTCCCGGACGCCTCTCCAACACGCCAGCCACACTGCTGCCCCGGGTCCTGGAGGTTTGCCCTTTTCTTTCTCTGGACACGCTTCCCTCAGGCAGCCCCCTGGCTCTGCCGGTCACTTCATTCGAGTCTTCGTCCCCTTCTAAAGGACTTCCCTGGCCACTGCCACGCTCCAGTCCTTTACCATGCTTTGTTTTGCTTTATGGCACGTGTCTCCACATGACCTGGGACGGATTTTCAGTTTGCTCTTCCCCCTCAGACCGTCAGCTCCATGAATAGAGACTTTGTTTCTGTTTCACTTAACAACGTGGAAACAGCATGTAGCAGGTGCTCAATAAAGTCAGTGCTTGAACGAATGAAGAAATAAGTGTGCGAGTGGAGGGGTGCAGCCTCCGTGTAGCCGTACTGCTCTTCCTCCCCCTAAAGGAGTCAGAATACGGATATTGAGGTCAAATTCTATTCAGTGTGACCAAACATATGTGGAGTCACTGGGTTGGTTAAAAAACTATTCACGTTTGAGACCCCTGCCCTGGAGGGATGTGGGCCCCGTGGGAGCTGTGTTCGCTCATGGGGAGATGCGGCAGCCCCTCCAGGAACTGAGGGCTTCTTTGGTCCCCACGTTCCGCTTTGGTCGCCAGCCCTCGGTCCCCAGGCCCCGTGAGGGACTGTTTGTTGATACAGAATCACCCCGAGCACCTGGTTCAAAGGCAGGATGTGGGCCGCAAGCTCCCGGCTCATCAGTTCAAAGGCAACGAGTGCAGCAGCAGTGTCTCCTGGGATGCTTCGCCGCCGCCCCGGGGATGGAGCCTCTCAGAGGCCTAATAATAGGCAGGCGCGGCCGTTTCCCAGCCCCACAGCCTTCAAAGCCAATGCTTTTCCCTCGTCCCCTTTGAATGGCTGGGGCGGGGGGCGGGGGGCACTCTGCCGCTGGCTGTGCTCTCCTCCTGCCACTGAGGGTTGCCACGCGGCCGCCCGAGCTTGCGGAGGCGGAAGTTCAGTGTCGCTGGTGTGACTCCTTCCTTCCTCCTGCCGTCCCTGGTCCCCAGTGCGGTCTGCACTTAGGGCGGCTTGGCCACCCCTCGGCGCCGCGGCGATTGTGCCGTCGTGACGGTTCTGAGACGTGCACGGGGGTGCTGGGAGGACTAAATAAGGAGTGCAGGTCCCGGGCACCCACCTGGCACCTGCTGTCCATCCTTGTCCGACACCCACCGACTGGGGCGGGGGCGGGGACGGGGGGCTATCCTTGTAACTGTTCACACAACCACTCACCCCTCCAAGCAATGCTCGTGCAGCTCCTAGGACACGTCCGCCACCGAGCTTGGTGCTGAGTGACGCCCAGGCACCAGGGCCTGCTCCCGGAGCCCAGGAGTGGTCAGGGAGTGGTGCTCCCAGGCGCAGCCGCCTTCCGAGCGTGCGGGGCGCGGTGGGGTGCTCAGACGCAGCGCAGACGCGGCCTGGGTCACAGCGCGTCCCTCCTCTCCTCTCACTCCCGTCGTCCCGCCCAGGGGACAGTCCCAGGTGGATGGACATCCCTGTAAACGTCGCTCATGTCTCTCCGGGGACTGTTATTTCCCCGGGTATGACGTGCACCCACGCGTTCGGCCCAAACGTTCAGGGAAACTAATGTTTCATTTTATTTTTTAATTCAAATGTTTATATTTAGGTTCCTGTTTTTTGTATCATGAAGGAATTTTAGCATTTATTTTTTAACGTATTATGGCATCAAGAAATTCTACGTAACACATGATTACAAAACGTAAGAACAGATAGAAGGTCCAAAAAACCTTATGTATTCTGTAAGAGGAAAGCAGTGGTCGTATTCCGGGGTATTAGTTTGCACACGGACATCGTTACCGATTTCTGCAGTTACACTTCAACTCGGGCATGAATGCAAAGCTTAGGCACGTTTGCGCGGATGCAGACTCGGGCCTGCCCACGTGTAATGCGCATCCTCACAGATCTGGGCCAAGCGGCCTGCGCGGAGCACGACCCGGCACCATGCGGTCAGAGGCCCAGGGCGGCACCTGGAGCGGCTCGAGGCCTGCGGACAAGGTCGCACACTGAAACCCAGAAACCAGGTAAAGTTGTCTCCTTTGCCAGGAGGCGCGCGCACACGGCGGGCCTGGCGCAGGACGGTCAGGAAGGAAGGCCAGGAAGTCCTGCCCCACGACATGGCCCTCCGCCCCAGCCCACTGCACCGCGTGGGGGTGGGGGCGGAAGGCGGGCCGCTCCGTCCTGAGCGGTGGGGCCCGGCGCCGTCTCCGCGGTGGCGTTTTACACGGACACGTTGTAACATCAAGGTCCGTCCTCGCCGCCCTCTGCAGTACGTGAGTGACAGCGGGGCCCATCCCTGCAGGACACGCGTGCACGGGGGCCGAGGGCGCGCGGGGGGCCTCGGGGACCCGTCTCCGCAGGGCGGTGGGGGGCGGCCCGCGCGCCCGCCCTCCCCACCCCGCGCCCCCGGGGGTCCTTCGGTGTCCCCCGTGCGCACGCCAGGTGCTCGTGTCCCCTCCTGCCACTCCCGGTCTGACGGCCGCGGCGCTGCGGCGCGGGGGGGGGCCCCCCCAACCCCGGGGCCGCCGAGATGCAAAGTGGCAGGCGCCGCTGGGCGGGGCCGGGGCGCGATGCAAATTAGGGGGCGGGCCGGGCCGCGGCTCCGCCCCCCGCCCCCGCCGCCGCCGCCGCCGGGGCCAGCGGTGCCGAGCGCAGCTGCACGAGCGGCCGCAGCTGGGCGAGCGGCAGCCGCAGCCCCGCGCAGGGAAGCGCCCGCGGCCCCGGCGGCAGCAGCGCCGCCTCCCCCCGCGCCTCCGGCCGCCGCCGCGCGCTCCCCGCACGCAAGATGGCTGACCCGGCCGCGGGGCCGCCGGCGGGCGAGGGCGCGGAGAGCGCGGTGCGCTTCGCCCGCAAAGGCGCGCTCCGGCAGAAGAACGTGCACGAGGTGAAGAACCACCGCTTCACCGCGCGCTTCTTCAAGCAGCCCACCTTCTGCAGCCACTGCACCGACTTCATCTGGTGAGCGCGCGGGCCCCCGCCCCGGGCCCCCCGAGCGCCCCGGCCCCGTCCCGGGGGGCAGCGCCCCGAGCGCCCGCTCTGTCCCCGGGCTCCCTAGCCCGCCGCCGCCTTCCGGGCTCCGGGCTCCCCGCGGGCACCGGGCGGCCTTTCCTCCGCCGCGTCTCGGGGTGGGGGCAGCGCCCCCCTACTGCCGCTCGTGGCGCCTCCCTGGGGGTTCCCCTTTCCACTTCCTAGCCGCCCCCCCCCCACTCCCCAGGGCTGCAGGCCCCTCGCCCCGCCCTGTCCCTCTAGGCAGGGGGACCCGCCGTCCCTTCCCGGCCCCCCGGGGGGGGGCACCCCGCTCTCCGGGCGTCGCTGTGTGTCCTCTGTCCCCTGCGGGCACGCTCCCCCGGACCCCGCCACCTGGTGGTCGCACCCTCCTCTCGGCGACCTCCCCGTCCTCCCGACCCCCCAAAGGCGGAAGAGTCCGGGGCGCCCGCGCGGCTGGGAGGTCGCACTTGGGCTGGTGGGGGCGGGGGGGGGGCGGGGGGCGCTGGCGGGCACCGAGCCGGGGGCTGTGCCCCGCGGGCTGCCTGACCGGCCCCCTTCTGCCTTTGCAGGGGCTTCGGGAAGCAAGGATTCCAGTGTCAAGGTAGGGGCTGGGGGCTGACGTGGGGGGCTGGCGTGGGGCTGGCGTGGGGGGCTGCCGTGGCCGGGGCGACAGGGTGGCAAAGGGCTTTCTGCAAGTGGCGGCGTCCGGCAGAGGGAGGCAGCCACGTCTGTCGGGGTGACCCCCCAGGCTAGGGACTCCTGGCCACCGAAGGGTCCTTTTCAGGGGTGTCTGCGGGCACGGGGCAGTGATGCTCCGTCCGGGAATGGCCGGGCGGCGCGGAGGCCCCACGTGCCGAGGAAGCGCGTCCCGAGCCCGCCCCCGGCCGGCCCTGTGCTGCGGCGGGAGGAGGCGTCCCGGGGGCGTTCCTGGGGGGACCCCTCCTCCCGTCCCGCGCCCCTCTCACAGGGAGGCGCCGCCTCCTCCCCGGCCTCACGGGGCCTCTGCAGGTGCTGCTGCCCCTGGAGTGGCGGCGGTGGCTGTCCCCTGGGCCCCCCAGCTCTCGCAGGGAGGTGTTTCCGGCTCGGGGCCCCCTCAGATCCTGCTTCGAGTCGCCCTTTCTGTTGCGGTGCCGGCGCCGGGGTTCCTTCCCGGGTGCTCGCATCTGATTTGAGCCCTTGGAGCCGGGGCAGGAAGCCGCAGCCTGGAGGTGTCTGTCGTCTGTGTCCGGTCCCCTCAGCTGCTCCTCTGGTGGCAGATCCTCTCTCTGAGGCCACAGCACCTGGGGACTGGGGGGGCCCTGGGTGGGGGTTAAATGTTGTTGGTTTTTGGATTTGATGTCAACATGTTAGTGCTGGCAGGTTTCACGCGTGCACTCCTGCGCAGGACCGTCATGGGGGCTGAGAGCAGCCGTTGTCACCGCCGGGTGCACAGTCACCATTTTGTCCCCGTGGACCCCATTTCTGGCCCCTGTAGGCATGTGAGTTTGCAGCTTCTGGCCTGGAAAGTGCTAGGTGCGGTTCAGGGTGCTGAGGTTGCATTTCTGGGGTGTGTTGTGGTGGGGGGCAAGTTGGCCTCCCTGGTGAGCCGGGTGTTCATCAGGGGAGGGAAGCATGTGAGTGTTCAGGAGCCGGAGATGTGACAGAGCACCGAGTGACACGTTGTGTTGTCAAATGTCCCTGTGAACGTGGGTGCCCTTGTCAGCCACACAGTGCTTGGAGCCTGGCACTGCGTCTTCTGGGACCCCCGCGTCCACTGGGCAGCCTCAGCCAGTGGCCCCTGCAGATCCGCTCAGCCTCTCTTACAAGATTGGGGGACCCCCCCCAATTTCACACACTGCAGCGGGTGACTCCAAAACCCCCACCACCGAGGTCCTGGTGCACACAGCAGCGTTGGCTTCTAGGACTTTGACCCCTTCAGGCAGAGACCCACGGCGTCGTGGTGCCAGAACGCATGGAGGGTCGCTGAGGTCGCCTGTCACCTCCAGGGACCGCGTTCTGTCTCTGTGTCACGCCGAGGTCGGGGTGACCGCTGCCCTACCGACCGGTGGGACGGCCACTCCGGAAGCCTCTGCAACGTGGTCGCTGGCGAGGAGGCGGGCCTCTTCCCTTCCTCCTGACCCACGCCCGTCTTTGTCCCCTCCCCCGAGCGGCAGCGCGGGGCAGCGGGCACACGCACAGCCTGTCCGGCCGGGCACCGCGGCTTTGTGAGCTCCAGCCGCGTGCCTCGGGCTCTCTGTACTGTGCGTCCGTCTGTTATTATAAAGTGGGTCCCACCCCAGTTAGCGGCTCGGAGAGGTGGCAGTGTGTAAGGTGCTGGGACCGGAGCTTAGCATGTGGTAAGCACCCCGATAATGTCAGCCCCAGTGGTGGTCCCTGGCTGACCCCAGGGGTGGGGCAGCTGGCCTGAGCAGACCCGCCTGCCAGGTGAGATGTGGAGCCCCGCTGTGAGCATCTGGTCACCCCACGCCGCTGATGGGCTGCAGTGGGGCCAAGGGGGAGCCCCTGAATTTGAGATGCTGAGGAGGCGGAGGCCTAGGAAGGGGGGACAGCTGTCCTTGGGTGTGCTCGGTTACCTGGGACTTTTCTGGGGACCAGGGAGCTCCTGGTCTGAGCATTGGGGGCACCACCTATTTCCTCTCCGAGGGAATCTGATTCCAATGGGATTTCACGTTTTCTAGAAGATCCGTAAGGTTTTCCTCTCACTGCAAAGTCGGGGACCCAGAGGGCCCTTGGTTCCTCTCCATTATCTGCACCACCATACTCACCCAGAAGTGGCAGTGACCTCGTGGTCCCCGGAGGAGGCGAGGCCTCCCGGCCATCACATCCCGTGGGAAGGACGCGAAAAGGCCACTCGCCGGTGCTGACAGGAGCGGCCTCTGGGCTCTGGGCTGGCACTCGCATGCCCACACCTTGCTGCAGAGAACTGCGTGACAAATGCAGTGTTAGGCTCAGGCAGCTGTGTCCCCAGCTGACAGCTAGGGGTGTGTGTGTCCCATTTCAGCGGCAGCCATTCCTGGTTGGGAGGAGTGTGGGGTGGTCACGAGGCAAGGGGACCTCTGAGCCCCCAGGCTTCACGGGGCTGTCACAGAAACTCGGGACACGGGGTGGGGGTGACACCGGGCGGGCAGAAAGTCCCTCAAAACGATGGGGTGTGTGTGTGGATTTCGGCGTGCTTGGGGGAGCTTCAGAGTAGCCTTTTGTGCAGCCCGAGCACGGAGCTCGAGTTGGCTGCCACCTAAGTCCCTAAGTCCCCGTGCTCTGGTGCCCATACTCTAGGTTTTCATAGAAACCAGTCTCTGTGAGGCCGTTCAAGGCCGTCCCTGGTGGCAGGGAGTTGGGGTTCAGACCCCCGAGTGTGAACCTGCCGACTTCTCCCCCTGCTGTCTTTGAGAGGACCCTGGCTGCTGCACCTGTCATTGTAATGAAGACGGGGCTTTGGGGGGAAAGCCCGCGCTCTCCCCCAAGATGCTTGTGCAGTTTGTTGGAGGCAAAAACTTTCTTTTTTTTGGGAGGAAGCCACTGCAGAGGTAACCCACAAAAGGCAGAGATTCAGGTTTCATAGCACGGTGTTGCAGTGAGGCCGAACGGGGTTGGACCTCTGCCCTGCCCCTGCCCGCCGTGGGGCCTCAGGCACATCATCACCTGCTCTGGCCCCAAGTCCCCCATCTGTAAGGTGGGACTGATTGTCCCCACCTTGCAGGGTGACGGTGGGACTTCATGAGCTGCTGCCAGGGGAATACTCACGCCGAGGGTCGGGGACTCCAGCGAGATGACTGGCATTACTGGATGGGCGGCGGGAAGCCGTGAGACATCCTGGGACTCACCGTGCCGTGTGTGTCGACGGGTCTTCTTCTTAGGCCTGTCTCTCTGCTGACGGTGGTGACACCGGGGAGTGCGCAGCACAGTGCCTGGGCCCGGCCCTCCAGGCCTGGGGAACGTGCCTTTTCTCAGCCCGTCCCAGTGAGAAAGATCTAAACTTGCCCTGGGCGCCCTGGGAAAACCCCAGCACAGACGTTTTCTGACTGTGAAGCCCTCGCGTGGAAGCTTATAATGAGTAAACCTGCTCTCCCCTTTCCTGTGTAGTTTGGAAAACATGTTTTTAAGCCTTCTATTAGAAATTGTTCGTAAAAAACCCCAAAGTATTGCATGAATCCAGCCAGTGCTGTCTCCGTTAGTGTCAGCCCTATGGACGGCGGGTTCCTTGTAGTCTGTCAATCACACGCACAGATTCGAACACTTTCAAAAAAGCACCAATCTGAGCTGCATCGAGGTTAATTTTGCTTTTGACGTAGTCTTTCCAATAGACTCACGATAGCCTGCCTGTCGGGTTGAGCTTTCTCAGAAGTCATAAGGAAGGCCTGTGTGCACGCATGTGTGTGTGCGTGCACGTGTGCGTGCGTGCATGTGTGCGTGTGTACGTACGCGCGCGTGTGCGTGCATGTGTGCGTGCGTGTGCGTACGTGCGTGTGTGCGTGCGTGCATGTACGTGCACGTGTATGCGTGCGTGCATGTACGTGCGTGTGTGCGTGCGTGTGCATGTGTGCGCATGCGTGCGTGTGTGCGTGCATGTGTGTGCATGTGCGTGCGTGCGCATGTGCGCATGTGCGCCTGCGTGGGTGCGCTTGTGTGTGTGTGCGAGTGCATGTGCGTGTGTGTGCGTGCGTGCGTGTGTGTGTTTGCGTGTGTGCCTGCGTGTGCGTGCGTGCACCCACCATCATCAGGTCAGGCCTGGGGGTGAAACTGCCCTCCCTTCTGGCTTGCTGTGAATGTGTCCCCCGGCTTGTATGTGGATAAAAGGACAGAGGCTTTGGGGCTTTGGGTCTGATAGTTTGACGGGTAAATTCTTCCCATCTGAAGTGGGATTTAAGGTCCAATATCTCAACTGCAGTAAGAATCTGCCGGTGGGTTCACTTTGGGTCTTTAAAAGGAGGGCTGACTTGTTGCAGAGGCAATAGCCTTGGTGCCCTCGGGGACGGTTGGAAGCTTTGTCACTAGGCAGCAGACTTCCTTGCTGAGTAGCTACGGGAAGTATGACCTTTGACAATCTAGCTGATGTGGCGTAAGTTCCTTTGAAACTAACCAAAAAGATACATATTATTTCCAAGGACGAATGGTACTCCAGGTAGGTCCCAGAACCAGATACAATGTGTTGATGGTGTATACGCCTCAACAGAGAGAAAGACGTCCAGAGCGTCATTGATCAAAACACAAATTGAAGGTTTGAAGGTAATTTATGCACATTTCTTGCTGTTGGGGGCTCTTTGCTCCTCCTTCTGCCTGTCTTCCTCTGTCTCTCTGCATGCACCCTCACACACATGTACACACACACGTACACACATGCACACATGTACACAGATGCACACACATACACAGATGCACACACATGTACACACACGTACACACACACGTACATAAAAAGATCTGTGTGTCCCTGTTTTGAGCACCCACATCTTCTTTGGATGTGGTTACTGGCAGTCAGACTGCTGAGCACACTGTGCTCTGGCGTTGGGCTCAGTTCCGCATCTCTGGCTGATGCACTCGGAGGCTTGGCCCCTTATTTTCCTGGCATTTGATCTGATACCATGGCTCCTTTGACTTTACTCCTTTTACCTTTTCTGTGAAATTGTGTGATATCGTATAGGTTGACCGTTGGCTTGTTTATAGAGTATACAACACCCGGGGTTTGCATATGACATTTGGAGGGTGGTTGCTGCTTAAACAGCTGGTAGGAAATTTGTATGTTTACCACATACAGCTAAGTGTCCATGCCTCCCTCCCTCCCTTCCTTCCTCCATCCATCCATCCTCCATCCATCCTCCATCCATCCTCCATCCATCCTCCATCCATCATCCATCATCCATCCATCATCCATCCATCATCCATCATGCATCCATCATCCATCCATCCTCCATCCATCCATCCTCCATCCATCCATCCATCATCCATCCATCATCCATCCATCCATCATCCATCCATCATCCATCCATCCTCCATCCATCCATCCATCATCCATCCATCCATCCATCATCCATCCATCCATCATCCATCCATCCATCCATCATCCATCCATCATCCATCCATCATCCATCCATCCATCCAAAAGGCAGTCACCCACTAAGTTCTGTGTGTCAGGAACTGTTTTGGGTGGTGGGAATGCAGTACTGACCAGATCAAGCTCTTTACTATCGTGGAGCTTACGATGTGATGGGGCGATAAGACATCCCAGCAATCACTGCACCAGTATTCCATGTCACGTTATGCACTTGATTGCATGTCCAGGGTGCCACGGGAATGTACAGGGGGCTATGCTGACCTATGGGGTGGTCGGGGGTGAAGTCAGGGAAGTTTTTGGTCTGAGAATGAAAACCCCAAACCAAACTTCCCACGAGGTAACTGGAGAAATTGTGAGTTTTCAAGGTGCCTGAGCTGAAAGGTGTGGAGTATCACGTGATGGCAGGTGCCTGGGGGGCTCATCCCTGACAGCCAGTCGGGGAGCCCTGGCTCAGTGTTTGTGACGTATTTAGTAGCGTTCACTGGTTCCTTGAAGGTGGCTTCTCTCTCCGCCTGACAGGGCACGTCATCAGCTCGTGGTTAATAATGCGGGTAATGAGCTGCCTTTTGTTTGGGGGTTTGCTGTTCTAATGCAGAAAAATCAGACCGTTTCAAGGTGGAGCAG
>PVJL010019814.1:0-13159 GCA_004026885.1 Lyroderma lyra | reverse complement strand
GTGAATTCCGGGCTCTCGGCGTCCCGGGAGCGGGGCGTGCACGCGGCTCGGACAGGCCGTTAGGATGCGCGTCAGGGTGCCGGGCTGTCGGCCGTCCTGGGCCGAGGGCTTTCACAGACCTGGGCCGAGGGGCCCGGGCCCCGCTGACGATGCAGACCGTGAATGAGGCCCTTTCTTTACCCTCCCTCCTCCGCCCTGACTGGCATGACTAAGCTTTGTGCTTTTGTTTTGTTGTTTCCTTAATGTGTTTGTTGATTGCTGATCCATCTCCTGTGGAGGGACAAATTATTTGCCCACTGGGCAGTGGCCTACATTTGGCAGGCGCCTCGGCTGGGACTGCAGCAAACACCAAGCCGCACGGCCACGCTCGTATTGAGAGACAATTCCAGGCGGATTTACACGGCCCAGGGAGGCAAGGAGCAAAACTACACTGGTCTCCAGCAAGCTCATTAAGAGGGATCTTGGCAAAGGAGGGCTTGATGGGGAAGAAGGGAAGAAAAGATCCTCTTTTCGAGCTCAGTTTAACAGAAAACTCCCAAGTGTCCCTAAATGAGGCTGCAGATTCCCCGGGGAAAGAGAAGACGTGGCTGATTTTTAGAAATGTGGTTCTCTAAGCCACCTTTTTAAGCAAATATTTTCTAATGTCCACTTTAGTATCTTGAAATGAAATTCACAGGAAATAAACCTTCCTACATGTCTTTTTAAATTCGATTTAATGTCTCATCATCCAAAAAGAAAGATAGGAAAAGCAATGTATGTACAGTAATTTGCAATGAAATAGTGCGTATTTCAGCATGCAAATGCTCTAGCAGGACCGAACTGCAAGAATATTGAGCTCTGGGATCGGGCGTGTCGAGTCAGCATCTCACACGCCGTGCGGCTCCGTGGTGCCAGTGATGTCCTGGTCCACAGCGGTAAGTCCAAAGCAAAGTGGGACCATGGGAGAGAAGGGCATCCCAGAGGAAGGACCAGTGCATGGAAGGGACTGGAGGTGGCACGCGTCTGACAGAAGAACAAGGCTCAGCATGGCTAAGTGCAGTGGGGCCCGTGAGGAGTGGAGACCCATAAAGTTGGGATGGTTCGGGGAGTAGAGGGAGGCTGCATGCACAGTATGCAGGACTAACGCATGAGGTATGCACCCTCTGAATTCAAATTTCACTCCTGGAGATTAAATTATCCAGGACAATGGATCATTTTTCTCTGTACATTTCTATGGACTGTAACATGGGTAGAGACACCACCACCATCAGGCCCAGAACAGTTCTATCCCCGTCTCACCCCACCACCGAATTCCCTCAGGCTGTACCTTTAATGAGCCCCTGGCACATATGGATCCATTGTCTGTCACTATCATTTTGTCTTTCTGGGAATGCCAAATATAATACGTGGGGTCATCATTAAGGACGCAACGTTTTAGGACTGGCTCTGTCACCAGCACGTGCCCTGGACGTGGATGCACACTGCCACCTGTATCAACCGTTCCCGCTTTTCACAGTTCCACGGTGTGGTCTGTCTGTCCACTCACCATTGGAGGACACGTGGGCTGCTTCCAGCTTTTTTTTAACCTTCAGGTTATTTTTGAGATTTTCACCACGATGTTACCCTGGATCTTGCAACGCCCCGCAGAAAAATACTTTAGGCCAAAGCTCTGCTCAGTATTTAAAAATGCCCCGCATTGACAAAGATCTTAGGGTTTGGGGGAGAGATCTCCCTGCCTCCTCCACCTCCTGCAGGCAAGTCCCTGATTTGTCAGGCTGTTCCCTTCCACCAGCAGAGAATAAACTATTTCACGTACCTTAGGCAATCATTTCTGCCCCTTCCTCTTAAAAGGACCAGGGCGACTTAAAAAATAAATTTTCTCATGTAAGGAACCTGAAAGTAAGAACAAAATCCAAGGATTAAAGAACGGTCCCTTCCGTTCCCAGCGGCCCAACCAGAATGCCTGGAAATAGGAGACCTCCCTGTCACCTGCTGTCCAGATGGAGCAAACGCACAGAGGACCCCGCAGACCCTCCCCACTAAGACCGTGGTCTTTTCCTCTTTATGAGCTTATCCCGCCCAGGCCCGGTGGGTTGCGTTTTGTTTGAGGTTTAACAGGATTTTGGACTTACGGGTAGGTGGTCTCTTGGGATTTTCTCCTTTTTCCTTTTGATGCTTAAAAATACCCCACGACACCAAAGAAACTGTGGGATTACACAGGATGTAATTCCTTTCATTAAATGTCAAAGTGTGTCGCCCCTGGGGGTGGGACTTTATTGATGTCACAGGCAGAAATGAAAAGCAAAAACCTGATGTTTGTTTAAGTAAAGATGCAGACGTGGCTGAGTATAAATAGAGTCAGGGTAAGTCCATATCCCTCTGTCTCCCTGCGCCAGAATGGAAGCTGTATGAAGGCAGGACTCTTGGTCATGTGGGTCCCCAGTGCCTCGAATGGTGCTGGCACCTATGAGAGAAACTCAGGGGACATCGGTGAGGAAATGACTGAAGGAATCCAGTCACTTGCTTCTGGATGGTATCACGGTACATTCATGGTGACAAACATTAACGACCAGATAGGCATGTTTCCATGTGCCACCTAAACTCCTTTCTGCTGAGCAATTGATGACTGTGGGAGCATGGTCCCAGCCCCAAATCCCTCCTATTGCTCCCCTGTGGACTTGCCTGGTGCTACTAGAGATGCATTTCCACCTCAGGCCCCTCCCACATTCCCACCTCGATCTTTCTGGAGGTGGGAGCTCTCACTGCCTGAGGCTAGTGCATGGGGGACCATGTCTAGCTCCCCAACTCCTGCCCCTTCTGGCCCTCCTGCTTACCCCCCACCCGCCTTTGTTCGGGGCTCCCAGACAGCCGCCCTCTTAACCGGGAAGACTGACATAATTAGCATTCTACATTCCAGCTGGATTTGCATAATCACACACATTTGGTGACCTCGCCTGTACCATACTTACTGACTGGCTGACAGTCGGAACTTTTCAGTTCTACACATATCTCTTCTCTGCCCTACGTTTCCCTCAGTGGGATTGTCAAGGTGGTTATTGCAGTCCCGGCTTTCCCAGACATGGCTCTGGCCATAAACATGCAAAAGAATCAAGGCTCTTCATGTAATTACTTCTGGGAGGGCGGCTGGGGTGCACTTCGGTGCCATCCCATTGAGTACTCGGGGGGAGGTATGAAGCCTGTCGTGTTTCCATGCAGGCATCTGCTCCCTAAAAAACATACAAGTTCCTCGACCCCTGCAGAGAAAGGAAAGCACCCTGGTCCTGGTGGTCAGACGACTCCTTGGCCAGGGTTTCCACGACAGCTGAGTAAGTCAGAGAAATGTGCAAGTGGTGGTCCTATTGGCTATGGAAAAGGTGAGCGTGCAAATCCTCTAGAGCAGCGGTTCTCAACCTGTGGGTCGTGACCTCTTTGGGGGGTCAAACGACCCTTTCACAGGGGTCGCCTAAGACCATCGGAAAACACATATCAGATATTTACATTAAGGTTCATAACAGCAACATTACAGTTATGAAGCAGCAACGAAAATCATTTTATGGGGGTCACCACACCATGAGGAACTGTATTAAAGGGTCGCGGCATTAGGAAGGTTGAGAACCACCGCCACGCACGCGCTGAGGAGAGGCCCTGTGAGCACAGAGCGAGAAGGCAGCCATCTGCCACCCAAGGGGAGAGCCCTCAGCAGACACCTGGGTCTTGTACTTCCAGGCTCCAGCACTGTGAGAAAGCCACTGAGTGGGCTGTGATGTAAACCCCTCAGTCTGACACTTTGTTTTGGCAGCTGAGCTAAGACAGTCACTGACCCACAGTTAGAGACCCTCGTTTTACGAGACACGGTCAGGCACAAGTGTGCACATGCACGCACGGGCGCATACGCACACGCGCATGGGCGCACACGCACATGCACACACACACGGACACACACGGCGCACATGCACACGTACGGACACACATGCTCACACACACGCACAGGCGCACACGCACACGCACACACGCACATTTCATGAAACAATAGTTACCCTCACTACATATGGCCACGTGGTACTTCCTCTTCTACCACATTCTATTCTATTCTATTCTGTCATACTCCATTCCACTTTTGTATTTTCAAAATGCTGATTAGGGCCAATTAAATTGATTTCATGACCCGTGGCTCAACTGAGATGTTTTGTTTTGTTTTTTAAGTGGAAAATACACACCTAACTTTGAAGACTTAGCATGAAAAACAATCTTAAAATATCTCGTTGACAATTTTTACATTGATTATATGTTAAAATAACATTTTGTATATATTTGATTAAATAAAATATATCATTAAAATTAACTTCACCTACCTCTTCCCATTCTTTAATTTTCATTCATCTAGGAAATGCAAACTTACATATGTGGCTCACCTTGTATTTTTATTGAATGGCTCTCATAGATTAAGGCAGACCCAGGAGACACACACCTCAAAGGAGATATATAGGCCTGTTCTGAATCTTAATTCCAAGAAACCAACAGAGAAAACAAAAGAAAAGAGACAATCGGGGAAATTTGAACACGGACTGGGTACTTGATGATATTAACAGAACTATTGTTAGCATTTTGAGTTGTGATAACAGGATGATAATTCTGTTACAAAAGGGTCCTTATCTTTTAGAGATATGTACGAATAAGATGATACATTATTTGGGATTTTCTTCACATTAATGGAACGAATAAAGAAAACGAGAGGGATGACTGGAGAGGAAGCAAGTTTGGCCCTAGGTACTGAGGGTGCGTGACGGGTCCGTGGAAGCTCATTACATCATTCTCTTTACCTTCATTCATGTTTGAAAAGTTCCAAAATGTGAAATAAAATTTTCGAAAGGCTGGAAAAAAAAATCTAGTACATAAAAAATTGTGAACAAAACCAAAGCAAACCCCAAACAGATGACGTATGTGTGAAGTGAGGTGAGTGGTGGTTATGAGGGTGGAGTCCGGAGTGGGGCCACCTGGGTTCAGATCCAGGCTTTCCCCGTACCTGTAGGCTGTGGGACCTTGGGCAAGTTCCTTAGCCTCTCTGTGCTTCATCTCCCTCCTTTGTGAATGGGGTAATGGTAGTATGTACGTGGTGGGGGTATTAGTTTCCCATAGCTGCTGTACCAGGTGACCGTACACTTAAAACCACACATATTTATTGTCCTGTGGTTCTGGAGGTCAGAAGTGAGACTGTGTTTACAGGATTACGTTTCCTCTAGAGTCGCTCAGGGAGACTCTAGTCCCTTTCCTTTTCCAGCCTCTGGAGACTGGCTGCGTTTCTCGGCTCAGGCCCCTGCCTGCAGCTTCCAAGCAGCACACAATCATCTCTTTTCTCGGACCTCCTACCTCCTCTCTTAGAAGAACCCTTGCAATGACACCGGGCCCCCTGGGTAGCCCAGAATCCTCTCCCATCTCAGGGCCCTTACCTTGAATGTGTCTGCAAAGTTTCCTCCACCGTGGGAAATAACATATTCTCAGGTTCTTTAGGAGGGACATTTATTCGAGAACCACAGCAAGGCTGGTAATTCAGATGAGATATGCTGAGCACCTGCCAGTGTACATGGCACATACTATAGTAATCGCTACTTAACTATTAATATTATGGTTATCATTACATAGTGTTCGTAAATCAATCGTTGAAATATTGAACCCATCGGAAACAAATTTGTAGCCAAATGTGGTTTGTGACTGAAAGAGTCTAAGTGGAACCTTCCTGAGAAGAAATCTGGTATTTCTCCTTTCTCCCTGTTAGATTTCATCTCTTCCTCTTTCCTGCTGGCTGGACAGTCGGTGTAATGGCTGGAGCTGGAGCTACCATCTTGGACCCTGAGGTAACTCCGAGAGGGAGGCCACTCATGACAGAGGAACAAAAAAATGAAGAAATGTGGCTCCTTGAGAGCTGGATAGAGCACAGC
Source organism: Lyroderma lyra (assembly GCA_004026885.1). NCBI lineage: Eukaryota > Metazoa > Chordata > Mammalia > Chiroptera > Megadermatidae > Lyroderma > Lyroderma lyra. The sequence goes on along the minus strand of PVJL010019814.1, from coordinate 7,244 downwards.
CCCCAGGCCAAGCCTTGGTCCACCCACCCGCAGTCTGTTACATGAAACACAAGTAAATTTATGTTGTGCTTAAGCTTCTGTTATCTGAGTCCTGTGTCGCTATCAGCAGGATGTAAGTAAACCTACTGATACTCAATGTTAATCTATTTCCCATAAATCCTAAGAGATGTCAAATACGTGGAGAGCCCACAAAATGAAATAAGAAAACAGCCTGCATCTGGAGATCCAATGGGCTTTGTTGTTCTCTTGTCAATAAATGGAACTAAGAGGGGATCCCATGCCATGATCCCAGTGTGTCCCGAATGGGGTTTTATTTCTTCCTCTTTTATCACCTTTTTGAATGTCTTGATCCTTGATGTGGCAAAAACAACGTGAGAAAAAGATTGAACTCAGCCATGGGTGAAAGGAAACACGTAAGTCCAGATGGAAAGTTCCTGAGTGGTGGTTCTGCAGCATGGAGCCCAGGTAGCCAGGCGCTGCCCAGATGCCACGCTGGTCCAGACTCCAGGCAGGACGGAGGGAAGTGGGGACAGAGACAGAAGCAGAGCAACCTCGCCTAAAAAGTGTTGAGCCACGGTGCACAGAGAAAAGGATTAATCTTGAGAACACAACCTTGATTCCTTCTGGCCCGTGGATGTCCATGAGAACTAGTCTGTGTGGTTTTCATTCCTTGCATGTCCTTTTGGGGTAGGAAAGACCCATTCAAGGCTGTGTCAAGTTCATTTGAAGTTCTAACCAAGTCAGCCCCGCACACGCATTAAATGCTGAGATCACAACCCAAGGTGATCAAGACCCCTTTGTGACCGTGCCGGGGTGGTTTTCACCCTGACTCCATGGGAAGCTACTTCACCTAAAATGATCTTTTCCTAGGACCTTTCCCGGTCAGCCCGGCTGACCACGACCAGTAACAAAAGTGTGAACTGGTGAAAGCTGTGATCACGCTTTCTATTGGACTGTTGTGTGTGCACAGCCTGAGTGTGCAAGGGCTACACCGAGAGACAGAAGGAGAAAAGCAGAATTCACTTCTCTAAAGTCATCATCTCCATCCTCCCCACTTTTTTTTAAATCTGTAAACTTCCGTTTTAAGCTCCACTCCCAGATGTGATGTGATGGGGACACAAGGCATGGGATCATTTGTTTTATTCCTGAGACCCAGGCCGAGGGAATCCCCTGGGAAGGTTTGCATGTTTGATATGTTAACTACATTCCCATTTCTTTTAGATCTCCCAGTATGATTTCCCTATAATGCGTATGGGCGGGGTTTTTCCCTTAGGAGACAACAGGACTTGGGCACAAGGATTGGTCTGTTCCATCCGCCCCCCACCCCCCACGCCGGGCACTGGCCGCGCTCCGATGGAGGCAGAGGCTGCGTTCGATATAAATGCAAAACGCCCCAGACACCGGGCTTATCTGCGCTTTGCATGAGTGACGGCAGCAGCTTGCAAGGGGGCAGGGCTTGGCGGACAGGCCCCTTCGCAAATCCGCGGTGGCACCGACACGCGCCCGGGGCGCCCGTGAAATCTGCCTTCAGTCGCTAATTTCACACTCCAGGGAGAGAGCTGTGAGCAGCTCAGAGCACGAACTTCTCATTTTCCTAACAGTGTCCTTACCCTTCAGACACCCTTTTGTGACATTTTCTCCACCTTTGGAACAGCTAAAATGCTCAATTATTTTAAGGTGAAGTATCGGGTTGGTTTTCCTTAATCGCCTTTTTAATTTCATGACTTTGCAAATAGTACAGATTTTATTTTGTCTTCAGATATTTTGCAAAGCTTCCTCCGACTGGCTTGCAAGTTTTTAAAATTCAAACTGAATGGGTCGCACATTCTGCATTCATGATTCCCTCTGTCGTTTGCTAAGTAATGTAGGTACTTGGATGCTTCTGTGATGAGCAAGAAATGCTTTTCAAATGCGCTGTTAAAATATGCTTTTCATCTCCCTTCAGATCATAAAGTGAATTTTCATCTCTGGGTTTTACAGACCTGAGGAGCACTCATCTCGTCTAGCATGAGCTGCAAGACACGAGGGAAGGTCCCTTGGGACGGATGGGGGGTGAGTCGGAGTTGCCTGAACCCATGAAGTTGATGGATGGGTAGGCATCGCTCCAAAGAAGGGACTTTGTAAGAAGTGGCCAGATTTATAAGCCCTAGACAGGTTTATATTTGAGATCAGGGTTGGATGGTTCCTGTCGTCAGCGCACGTGGTTGTGCTTCTCCTTCAATGACTCCATCCGCCTGGGACAACTCTCTCCAGATCAGAGACTATTAGGAGAGTATCAAAACCCGCCGGTTTGCGTCTGGTTTAACGTGGCTGGTGAGACTTCTTTAATGAGCCACGGTTCACACAGTTGTACGTTTCGGAGTGAAATGGGTTTGATAACAGGAGAGTCATAGACCCCAAACATTCATTCCTGCTACAATTCCCTTCAGTTCTCAGGGGGTGCTGAGCCCGGGGACCCTGAGCGGAGACCAGAGCTTGGAGTCCTGTACTAGTTTCCTGTTCCTGGATTACAAACTAGCACAAACAGTGCTAAATCAATAGAAATGTGTGCTCTCGGAGCTCTGGAGGCCGAAGCCCAGAGTCAGCAGGGCCGTGGTCCCTCCAGAGACTTGGGGGACAAATCCACTCCTTGCCTCACCCAGCTCCTGGGAGCTGCTGGTGCTCCGGGGCTCACACCAGGTTCTGCCCTTGCAGTCACATGACCTCCTCCTCCCAGGTGCATGTGTCTGGTGTCCCCACCATCTCTCACTTACCAGGACACTTGTCATAGCACTTAGGGCCCACCCAGATCATCCAGGAGAAGCTTCTCTTCTCAAAATCCATCACTTAATCACACCTGTTGCTGTGTAAGATCACAGTTAGCAGCTCTGGGGGTGAAGACACGGACACATCTTTTGGGGGGAGGGGCATGATTGGGGCCACCACAAGGCCCTCCTCTTCCCCTCATTTAAGGTGGTGTCTTCGGAGAAGATCCAGGGATGTCACATTAATTGTCTGTTTACCGTCATAATAAATGACCACCGATCCCGCTGCCCCATTGCCCATTCCTCTCCCCTCGGCCCGGTCCTGATACTTCCTTTTCAATCCAGTTGGAGTCTTCCCTCATTTTTCATTTCCCGGGAGTTTGTTCCTCATCAGGCCTTGCTGACTATTGCAAACTCCACCCCACTCCCGCCTCCGTGTCCATAGCCCAGCCCCCCAAGGCATATACCCTTTTCCCGTGGAGCTTACTGAGACCATAGTATTTTCTAGCATGTTCCTTCCCTTGATCAAAAGCCTTTTGCAATTCTTCTTACTCCACCCAGACACATGAAGACATCCAGCAAACCCAGATGAATAGCTTTTAAAAGGCTGACACTGATTTTAATGAGTTTTGGTGAGGGCAGAGGGGAATGTCATCAGCAAATAAAGCTCATGTTTACACGAACATTCGTGTTTAGGATGCAGTTATGTTTAGGCTACATAAAGACAGTGGAGTCTGTTCGAAGAGATAGCAGTAAATTAATATACAAGTGAAAGGTGGGTATGACAAAAATCACGGTCATGATACACAGATCACTCAAGTTTGGAAAACCCCAACTCACAAGATAGCACCCGAATTCGTCCGGCACAGAGACGTCTGCCCTCTGAGCCACTCTTCATCCCAGCGCCACCACCTGCCGAAAACACACGTCTCCATGGCCAGAGGCCCCTTTGTCCTTCCTGTGTACCCACCACTTCATGCACAAGGGTTCCCCACCGTGGCCACACCTCCTGCGTCCAGCTGCTCCTAGGAGTCCTTTGAGGCCAGCTCACACCTCACCTCCTCCACAGAGCCTTCCCGAAGCATGACAGCCCCTCTGGGTCTTTTCCTTTCCTGACTGTTCCTTGAATGTCTCATTTGTCCTCTATCCACAACCCACCTGGTGCCGTTCTCCCTGATCGATGTCTCTAGAATGCAGGTGTCCCCTCTCACCACAGGCCGTTCAAAGGTAGTTTTGATACCCTCTGTGCATCCCAAAGGTTTGGTTCTCCTTTGGGCAGAAAACCAGAGGTAAGGAAGCTTCAGGCATGGCTGGATCCAGCAGCTCAAGTCCTGCCTTCCAGGCTCTATTTCTTGGCTCTGCCTTCCTCTGTGTTGGCCTCACACACAGCTAAGCTTCTCTCAGCTTGGAGGCCCAGGTTTACATCCTGACAGTGACAGGTCCTGGGTTGTCTTTCCCAGTAGCTCTCATTGGCCTGCCTTGGGGCATGTGGCCATCAACAAATGACTTTGGCCAAGGAGAAGGGAGGGTAGACCATATGGACTGGCCAAGCTGGGATCATGAGGCTGTATCTAAAACTGGAAGTGAGTGGAGTTATTTCTTCACAGAAAGTGAAGAGGAGATGGAGGCGAGGCAAGGCACCAACAGAAAAGCAGGCTGGCCTTCATCGTCGACAGGGCCGGGGGCTTTGGCTGTTGCTTGGTCAAGAAAAGAATGGCAATGACGCGTGACATGTAAACACTTAGAAATGAAAACGTGCAAAGGAGTGGTGTCGGAGAGGATGTATCCTGCAAACAAAAGGCAGTCTGCGAATTCCAGGGCTGGAAAGCCAGTACATCCCATTTCCCTCAGGATCCCTGATTTCTGCCGAGAGATTAAGGTTTCCTTACCTGTTTTTAAATATTAACCTTGAAGTTTGGGGCCTCACTTCCTTGTCAAGGGAAAGATCTATTCTTGTGTAATGAGGATCACTGGCTCTAACTGATCTAATGCTCCGTCTAAATCTTCTGTCGAACTTGGGGCTGGGCTGATAAGCTCGGAGTGCCTGCTCTCAGCTTCTGTGAAGATAAAAGAGTAATGTCACGAGCTACCGGTACCCGGCTGGGGACGATGGGCTTCAGCAGTGAAGCGAGAACGTTGGGGTAACTGTGGAAAGACTCTATTTGCTGTCATATATCCTCATGATAAGAGTGGACCAAAAAGGGAGAGAAAGGATTAAGAATTCAACGCCTCCACTATGGCTGCAGGAATCAAACATCACAATTTCCTTCTCTCTCTGTCCCACTGGACAGTCTGTAGAGTATTTCCATGTCCCCATGCTGCCCGTGCTCCCTGCCCCCCAGGCCCTCACACACGTGGGCCTCACGTCTGGTCCTTAGACTCGCCAGGCCTGTTCCTTCCCCTGGGCCTCTGCCTGGCACACTGTCCCCCAGACGTCCCCATGGCAATCCATTCCCATCCTTCAGCGCTCAGCCCGTATGCCACCTCCTCCAAGGGGCCCTCCCAGACCACCCAAAATGAGACCAGGAGTCCTACCTCCAAGTCTTCCTCTGTCCTGTTACCCAACCTGTTTCCTTTACTGCATTTTCCCAACCTGAAATTACATTTGTTTCTGAATTGCCCGTCATCCCCCAGTAGGCTGAAACTTCTAGCAGCCGGCGTAAAACAGGCCCTCAATAAGTATTTGCTGAATGGAGGTATGACCTCATTCATGGAAAGTGGTGGCATTCATTTTCCTTCGGGGACATGCTGCTGTGCATTCGGATAGTCCCACTCCCTTTGTACGCTTCTCATCTCTAGCGAAATGATGACCGGCTCGAGGGCTCAGCCTCTTGTACGACACCAGAGATTCCAAGTTCCTTGGCATTCTGCGCTAGACGCAGCTTGGTTGGGGGGCCGTCCTGGGCACTGCAGGGTGTTTGCCGGCATCCCTGCTTCTCCCCACCAGAGACCTGCAGCTTCCCCCACCCCCGCTGTTGGTAGGCATCGAGGGGCAAATCCCTCCCAGTAGGGAACCCCCGTGTCACACCAGCGCCATTGGAAGGGCCATTGGGTGTTCAGTTTGCCCTTGATGGGTGAGGAAGTGGGCTTCTGCTTTATGTCCCTGGAGGATTTTAGGCCATTGGCACCAGCCCCCTCTCTGGTCTCTGCGTTTCACCCTGGTCCTCACTACGATTTTGTTCACCGCTGATGATGCCAGGGGAGATTTAAGAAAATACACCCCATCCCATCCCATCTGATCCCTGCTCGATTTCTTAGGTATCTCCCCGCTGCATCTAGAAGGAAATTCTTCACAGGCTATCATCTCCACCTGGGCCACTCCACTCCAGCGACGCTCCAGTTCAATGCCCTTTGGGCAGAAGACGGTGACCAGCTCGACCTGGTTTGCACCCCGTCCCAGGCAAACCGGATGGCTGGCCATCAGAGGACGCGCGGATGCGTTGATTAGGTTACAGGGAAAACAAGCCGTGAGAGGGATGGCTTGACGCGCAGGTGGGTGAGGGCTGACCGCCTGGGGGACACCGAGGAGGAGCCAGTGCACCTGCTCTCAAAGCCCAGTGGGAGGTGCAAGTAGACCGCAGCCTCCACCTCCCCGTTCCCAGGGACCGTGCCCGGCAGGCCCCGAGCCCGTGTGCACAGCGTGGGGGGTGCGTTCCCTACGGCCGGGCAGCGATGAGGACAGCAGACGTACCCCAAAGGAGCGTGGCTCCCCCTCTCCATGGTAATTACGGCCCTCGGCGCATTCCATCCACCCAGGGCTGGCAGCTTGGACCTGTCAGGACTCGCTACTCCTGCAGCCTCCCCTGGGCACACGGCGGGGCCAGGCGGTTCTGCAAAGCCTGCCCCGGCCTGTCCCCGGGCCAGCTTCTCTGGGTGTGAAACGCACAGACTCTGATGTCTGTAAAGAAAGACACTGGGGGTGGGGAGGGGGGAGACGAAACCAACCCTCCCGTGACCGTCTCTGTTTCAAAGTTGATCTCGAACCTTCGAGCTTCCCTCCGAGTGTCTCAGGAGTGAGTGCAATTGGCGTTTTGTGTGGGACAGTTTTCACTGTGTGGGTCTGTCTCAGATATTCCAGGACATTCGATGTCTCTGGCTCACGCCCAGTAGAGGTCAGAGATCTATTCCTTTCTCCAGCCACTGTGAAACCCAAAGCTCCCTGGTGCATGTCCACTCCTCGGGTTAGCCTGCAAATCTGACATTCCAAATGCCTTTTCCACTCACTGCAGGGCGTAGAGGTGGGATGGAGTTGGGGAGACAAGTCCCAGCGGCATTACTTCCTGGGGAGGCTCTTTCCGGGGTGCCAAGCCATGTATTAATAGTTCTGAGCCCTGGTGCCTGTCAGAGAATCCCAGCAAGCACTTGCCATTTCTGCAGAGAGAAGCGGTGCTATTTAGTGAGCACTCGGCATCCCAGATTAGGCAGTTACAAAGCAGAGACTCGGGGTGCCCAGCCAGCAAGCCTTCCTGGAGCAGGGACTCTGCACCCGGCTCAGCGCCC
>PVJL010019813.1:0-13164 GCA_004026885.1 Lyroderma lyra | reverse complement strand
GCGTGGTCCGTCTCTGCTCCCTTCCCTCTCCCCGACTCGCCCCTTTCTCGCCAGCCTTCAGGTTTACTTGCGATTTGTGGATTTCTCAGCAGCCGGTTTGTCACTCAGGGTCCGCTTTCTTGGCTCCTGGATGGCCGTTCAATTGTGTTTTCTGGGAGAGGCTTTAGGAACCTCCTCTCCAGTCGCCATCTTGTCTTCTTCCTCAAGGCTTCTTTTTAATTGCTCAAAAGGTTTTTTTTCTGGCCCCTAGACAAAGGGGACTTGTTCCACATTTTTTTGAGCACTTCATATAGAGACTAAATCCTGAGCCCATGTCCTGTTAGCCAGAGTCTACTGTACCCTGAAAGTCCAAATAATGTTCTAAGTTGCCTCTTGGTCATAGGAGAAGGCATCTGAGTAATTGCCCTGTCCCTTTCCAGAGATAACTTCCATTCTCTTAGGGTAAGGATTAGTCCTAGGTACTGGACCTGTTGGTTGACTAACTAGGCTTTTGGTTTAGAGACCTTATAGTCTTGCTCAGCAGGGAAATTTAAAGTTTGCATTGCATTTGTATAGCATGCAGTTGTGCTAATTCTTGGATGGAGGAGAAAAATGAGTAAATCATCTACATATTGTCTAAGCACTTTCCTCTCAGGGGTCAGGCAAGTTTGTCCCTAGCTAAAGCCAGGCCAAAGAGGTGTGGGCTGTCTAAGAACCCTTGAGGGAGGACAGCCCAAGTGAGCTGCTGCTGATGTCTACTTCCATCCTGTTCAAAGGCAAATACAAATTGAGAGGAAAGATTGAGGAGTATATAAAAACAGCCATCCTTTAAATTTAGAACTGAAAACCATTTTGTCTCTGGGGTTATCTCCATCAGTATCGTATATGGGTTTGGAACTAAAAGGTGCAGTGGTATTACTACATAATTAATTTTTCTTAGATCTTGGACTAATGTATATTCCCCGTAATTTTACTTTATGGGGAAGATTGAAGTATTGCAGGGAGATGAGTATGGTTCTAGCAGACTGTACTTGCAAAATTTGTTCATTACGGGCTGTATGCCATCCTTTGTTTCGGTTTTGTTGTCATGGTTGGGGTAATAAATGGGATCTTTTAGTTGAATTTTAGCTAGGGTGGTATTTTTGGCTCATTCTGAGATTTTTTGATGCCCAAACTTTAGGGTTTATTATTATAAATCTAACCTTTTGGATTTCTCAGGGATAGAGGTATCCTTTGCAGAGAGCAATATAAGTATATGAGGGAGAGGATTTCCAAATATTAGATATGTTCCCATTCTCTGGAGGATACTTCTACACAGAAGGGTGCTGGGGCATTCTGGTAAAACTAAGAATGAGTAAAAAAATAGTTTATCCTTATAAATGTCATAGAGGAAAGGTAAACCTCTGGGCTATGGACTGATCTTCTACCCTAACTATTTGGCAGAATTTTACAGAGAGAGAGAGAGAGAGTACTGTAGAAAAAAATTTAGCATTGAATAGATGCTTCCCATATTAAGTAAGAAATTTATGATCCTACTGGTCACATCCAAGTTTGCCCTGGGCTTTCCTCAATGGTAATGTCAATTTTGGGAGGCAAAGGAAACGTTGGGCTTCTTAGTTCAAGGCCATAATGGATTGGGGGTTTAAATGAGGGGCCCTTTAGCCCTCTGGGCTGTCTTTCCCCAATGTCCAAAGTTGTTGCAACTAGGGCATGGTGTCCATGGCTTCTTTTTCTCCTGGCATTCATGTTTCCAGTGTTTGGACTTTCCACAGTTGTGGTATCTTCTATTCCCTGGGTGACTTGGAGTCTGCTGTTGGACTTGTAAGTCACCAAATAATTGAACCTGTATCTTAATTGTTTGATATTTCACCACCACCACCACATTCTCTTTCCCTGACCTTTCCTTTCTCCTCTTGGTCTCAATTGTAATTGACTGAGGAGGCTTTCTTAAGGAGTCTCCCCAATTGAGTGCTGGGTCCTAGTGCTAGTTTCTGTAACTTCTTTCTGCTGTCTGGGGCAGATTGTGTAATATACCAGGCCTTGAGCATTAGCTTTCCTTCAGGAAAACTGGGAAGTACATTTGTGTATTTAATAAGAGCACCTCTGAGTCACTCCAAAAAACAAACAAACAAACAAACAAACAAAAACTGTGGGGTTTTTGAAGAAGTCCTGAACTATAGTAGCTAGCTTGTGGTAACTAGTTAGCTTAATCTTACTTTGTCTCTTGCCCTCTGTTAACAGAAGACTGGATGTTTTCATTACCTGGTGCCCTCTATGAGGTTATTGTCTCAGTTGGGGTCAGTTCTGGGTACAACTGTGGCCCCTATTAAATAAGGGTCAGTCATATAGAGATCATCTGCATAGGGGGTGGCACCCTCTAAAATCATCTCCCTTTCTGCTTTAGGGAGAGTTTGTCCTATGATAGTGTGAATGTCTTTCCAAGTGAAGTCAAAGGTAAAAACAATCCTCTGAAATCCATTAATACATTTTTCGGAATTGTCTGAATAGTTTCCTAAGCCTTTCTTCATTTGAAGGTGGTCCTGCATGGAGAAGGAGACCTGCACTTTCCTATAGCTGCCTGTTAGGCCTTCACTTATCTCCTGGATGGGGAAAATCTTTGGAGCAGAAGGGGTCCCTGGGCATGAAGACATAGGCCCTTGTGAGTTTGAGAAGAGACAGCTAGTGGAGTCATTTTCTCTGGTCTATTAGGGAAAGGGGGTTGAAGGATATCTGCTGGATGTCCTTGAGATCAGGATGTCTGGGTGAGCAGGTAATAGGGCTATAATGAAGGGGTCTATCTTATAGAAGTGCCAGAGGTCTGACTTGTCTTTGAGGACTATAAAGACCTGGACATCTATTTTTCTAGTCTGTGACAGAAGAGGTCTAATTATAATTTATAGTTTAGACTGACATTCTTAGGCCAGTTTTCTCTATCCTCCAGTTTATTTAGAGGCAGGCTATATTTCAGAGAAATATGAGTCTTCTCTTCTTTAGTGTCTGAAGATTAAACTTGTTACAATTTAGTAGAATACAGCTGGGTGGGGACTCTTAAAAGGTAAAGTTCTGTTTTCACATCTATAAAAAAAGCGAGTGGGAGGCAAGGGAGAAAAGTACATCCTCTTTCTATGCCACCTCTCTGAGATATACCTTCTGAGGCAGAGTGTCCCCCACCTCAGACCATGGAATGGGCCTATTCCCATCTCCCTGAAGCTATAAAATTATGTGCATCTTACCACATACTTCTATTTTTCTCATTCTTCCATGCTATGGAATTAGGCACACATTACTGCAAGTTTGCCAGGGATGAGCCCTTTGTCCTTCCTTCTCCCCTTTGTTGTCTGGAGAGGTAAGACCTTACATCTTGTGTTTACTCCTTTCTCTGTAAGCATCCCCTGCTTACTACCTGATGTAGCTAGCCTTCAAAGTTGCTGTTACTCTGAACTCTTAAATGGACCCTGTATCTACTTGCTAGTCTGTAATCCATCCATTTATTATCTACCCAGATTTTGGAGAGGATCTTATCTATAATGGTTCTAAGTGCTTGTCCTTGGAGGGACTGCTTGAATTGGTCAGTCTTATCATACAGAAAAAAATAGATGGATCTCTCCTTAACATCAATAGCAGTCTTAGTCCAATTTAAAGACCATATCAGCCAGGAGTCTAAGGAGTCAGACTAAGTCCAGGGAGAAGGACAAGGTAGGCAGTGGCACAGGAAGCAGAAACTAAGACAAAGGGAGCTGGACCCCAGGCAGAGGTATTTCTGCCAGTGCTAGTCAGAGGAAGGTGAGTTCCCAACAGTGAGGCTTGCACAAACACAGCAAGAAAAGTGGCCAGTGGAATTGAAAGAGTGGGCCAATTAGAGGTATAGGCTTAAACTTGCCAGTCCCCAGAAATGCCAGAGAAGTTCACAGAAACCAAGAACATTGTTTGGAAAAAAAAATAAATAAATAAATAAATAAAAAGTTTTGTTTGAGGGTGGGGACTGAGAATAAGCTATGGGAAAGCTAATCAAGCACAGAGGTACTCATAACAGAGGTACTTATCATTCATTTTGGCCACCTCAGAATGACCAGAGTAATAAAAAATGAGAAAGAGAAAAAGAGAGAGCACTGAGCATGAGAGAGAGAGGGAGCATGAGGGCATGAGAGCACAAAAGAGGGTGAGGGGAAGAGAGAGAGACATGGTAGGTGAGGTTCACTGTAGTGCCCTCTGGAGCTTCTCTGCACCACATATGGCCCCAGGGGTTGCCCCCTCCTGGCCTTGATGGAGAGGCTCACATGAAAAGCAAGCCATGTGCAGGGCCACACCCTGGCCACGTGTGCCCCAGAAGTGGCCTGTGGGATGCTGCAGTGTTTGCTGCTGCAGCACAATGTGTGTGTGCAGTAAGGGGGTTTGGCCTGTGCTGAGACTGAGTCTGTGACACCCACAAGAGTGGGAGAATAGAGAGAGAGACAAAGAGAGAAAGAGTGACAGAAAATGTCGCCAAGTGCCAAATGCTTGAAAAAAGTGAAAAAGAGCTTTAATTTCTGTTGCAGAGGTAAGGCAGAAAACAAAAAGAATGCCCAACCACAGAACAGTGGGGTGGAAATAAAATGGAAGTTACAAATTCTCGAAAGGCTGTACTATCAGGGTGCCAAAAATATGTATATACACATTTTAAGAGATGTGATCTATGTATGACTTTTCAAAATTGAATTGAATTGCAGTAGCAATGTGTAGTATAATGTTCACTCAAAAGATAGCATTAATTAAATGAATGCTGGCATCAACATGCAACAGGCAGGACAATCAAAGAAAGTAGTATTTGAGGAGCATAAAACTATTTTGAAGTGGTATTTGAAATTTAAGACCATTGTTTGGGTTTTCCCCACATTCTCCTCACCTAACACACCTTGACTTCTACTCATGGGAGATCTTAAAAGATGTTGTATACTGTAGAAAACTAGCTACACTGCTGGTACTTTTGGAAGAAATTGAAATGGCACGCACAGTGATGCAAGTGGACACTGGTCAATGTGGCTCAAGCAATAGTTTTCTATAATTAGGAGTGTCTGGACACCAATGGTAACCACTTTGAGCACCTCTTGTAATTGTAGAAGTCAAACATGACTTGTATTCAGTTTTTGTTATCAGTGTCTATTGAGTATTTCAGTTTTAATAGTTGTTTTTTTTTTTTTCTTAAAAGGTACAAACATGTTTTTGGCACCTTCTGTACTTATATCATTGGAGAATTGCCATGGGTGTGGTACATGATTGTGAAACTGTGTACTTTGTTGCACTATTTTTTTCTAGTCAATGGGGCATCTATTGCCAATCTTCCCAATCCATAACTGACTCATCTTGTCATGGGAGACTTCAAGCAGAGGGCACCTTAACAGTGTTCAACTGCCCAACCCATGCCCAAAATATGGCTAAAGCACTGCCTGAGTGGTTCAGTTGTGGAAATGGAAGAACGTGAAGGGAGCTGGTAAAGGGAGCAACCTCAAAAAGAAAGTGGACAGCTAAAGTAGCTTTCTGCTCTCCTGAGGAAGGAGAAAGTCAAGAGCTGAGAACCAAGAAAGCTGAGAGGACTAAGCCACCTAGTATCTATACTAGGGAATGTCTGTGAAGAGTGGATTTGGATGCCTGTGAATTGTGTTCCTACAACTTGTGGATCTTTGTCTTGCACCCAATAGGATTTTTAAACTTGGATGCCCCAGATTGTGACTGGATTATCCTTCCACAGGAGATTTCTTTAAGGTGGTGGATGCCCTAATGGCTTATAAATGTCCAACCATGTCCAGCAAATTATGGACAAGATGGTGGCTTGGCCACAAAAAAGAGTTAGGAAATAAGGAAAATAAAAAAATAAAAAGTACCTTGAATTTGGAAATTCAAGTTATAGCACCAGAAAGTTGTTACTGGGAATGGCAATTTTTCCTCAGTTCTTGTCTTTTTGAAGGAAAGAATTCAATCGAGAGACAGAGTTTGCGTAAGCATAACACAGCAAGTTTATTAGTAAATTAGGTACACTCCAAGACATTGAGTGGGCTGACCCAAGAGAGGGGAGCAGCCCTTCTTTACATTATGTTAGTAAGGGTTTTTATTTTTGTAGATAGAATTGTCTCGCCCTCTTACTCTCCAGTATATTCCTCTTCTTCTGCAGACATGTCCTGTCCTCCCTTCTTGTTTCTAAAGTTGTTTTCCAGGGCATAAGTGTAAACCCATCAATTTCTCATGATTTATTTGAGAAGCTCATTAAGAAGAGGCCAAACTATAATTGTATGCTCCCGAGAAGCAGGATGTTATTTTCTTCCTCTGGAATTTTTTCTTCTCCTAATGATGTATCTTCTTGATAAGTAGGAGCAGCTGCAAGGGTCTCCCTAACCGAGGCTGGTGCCTTCCTTATCCTGCTCATTTTTATCTTAATACCTACCCTATCAGTTTGTCTTAAAGTAGTATCCCTTCTTTTAGATGTATTTTGGTTTTCTCATTAAAAAATCCACTTGTTCTATAGCTCCATTCTCCCAGAACTCAAGAAGTAGCCTGATTATTAATGCATACCAAGTTATAACTGACTCATCATGCTTTGATACATGATTTTTAGAGGTGTACATTTGTGGGGTTTTTCTGGATACACATGCTTTTTTATCCAGAGGGGTAAAATTTTAGAGGCAAAATATTGGGCACTGGGTCAAGCCACTTTTCTTGGGAAGAAAAGTCATGTGGGCCTCTCATATAATCTTTCTGGGGTAGTGAGACAAAAAAATCTAAAATAAATTTTTAATATCTGCTGACAGGTATGTTTAAAGGATGATTTTTTAAGAAATGAACACACTTCCTGCCTACTTTCCTGCAATTTTAAAAGGTGATAGAAGAATTGTCACAGAACAGTACAATGGCAAGCATTTCCCTGAGGTGAGAGTCCCTACCAGAAAGCAGAATTATAAAAAGAAAAGGGCACTGGTCAGTGTCATCACCTTTCCCTTTAATTACGGATCAACCAGCACTTCATTTCATTATAAAAAGGGAATACTGTCCCTATTTCATTAAATATGTATGTTCCATAAAATATGGATTAGCAGTGAGCTTTGCTAGTGATCAGTGAATTACAATCTTTCCAACTTGACCTAAATTATTCATGTTGGTTTTATGATCTGGAAAGCAAATGTATGCATTCCAAAGACATCTTCTAAGATGTTTTAAATTATTTCAATGATAAAAAAATGCTTACATTTCAACTCTGAAAATAAAAGCAAGCCCATTACACTGCAGAACAGAATTAGCCATTAATTCAAATAACAACCCATGGTCTGATGCACAAAGTGCCCTCTGTTTATCCAATTATATTTTGCCCATTCTGGTTTAAATTATCTGTTATCTCTAACACTGTGGCTTGTTGCAGGTTGGATGACTTGATATATTATATAAATGAACTGGGTTTCTTTTAAATACAAGTAAACTAATTGTTGGTTCTGTGCAGAAATGATACATGGCAACTTGAAAATGTATCTTTTTCAGTGAGGAAAAAGATGGCATGCAGAGAAACAATAAATGATAATTCATACAATCATAAAATGTGATTAAATCTTGTACTGTGATTTAATTTAAATACTAGTCAATGTAATCAGTATTAAAATGTATGGCTCTCAGTGAGAAAACAGCATGAAGAGAAACAATACATAATCACTTATATATTTATAAAGTGTAATTAAATCTAATACTGTGAGTTAATTAAAATACTAGTCAATATAATCAGTATTTTGTTTTTATTTTCTCATAAAGGAACACATGTTTCCTTTGCTAGAAGGTTTGTCATTTTATTGGCTATGTCTAGGTTAAATGTAAAACATGAAAAAGAACCCACTTTTCCCTCTTGATAAACTAAAACTAAAATTTAAAATGTAGCTGAAGATTAAAAACACTGTCTGCTATATAGAATCATACCAAATCAAAAGCCATGCATCTTTTCTGGGAGTACCAACTGTGTAATACTAGGGCATAATTTTCATTGCTTTTATTAAACCAGTAATTTTTTTCATGAATAACATGTCTTCACTTTTATGTAGAATACATATTCCCTACAGATTTATTTAGCTTGTTCATAGTTAAAAACATTCATCACTTTATAACTTCCCTTTATGTTTATGTGTAATTAACATTTACATAAAGTTTCGTATTTACAAAATAATTTAAAATACAGTATTATATTTAATCCTCAGAATAACTTTAGAGGTTGAAATTATTAATATTAGCCTGCTTTACAGATGAGGAAGCAGTAACAAGAAAAGTTACATAGGATAGTAAGTGGCAAAGTACTACACAAATCATGAATTAAATTTCTTGATTTAAAGTCTGGTGTGTTATATCCAAATGTCAATTGCCATTTAGACCCTTCTCATCATGGGCACCATGTGTTAACCATATACATCTTTCCCTTCAACTAAAAGACTATACACTCACTTATATGTAACCCACACATCCTTATGTTTTTCTTCCCTCTACATCAAGATAAAATGACCTATTTGCTACCAAGATGAAATGTAAAATTAGTACTATATTTCCATTTTGAAACTTTAACAAACTAGTTTGTTAACAAACTAGTTTCATGTTCAACCCAGACTCAGCTCTGATTACTTTCACCTGCTTATTAACTTGACTTCATACCCACTGATCTCCTTGGATGAAATGTAAACTCCTGGAAGAAATAGCATTTATTATCATAACCTTTCCATGCCTAGTTTAGTGCTTCTTATATACTTGATGTTCAAAAAATGTTTGTCTATGATATGCTTAAAAATTAAGGTAAAAATAATCTTCCCTGTATGCTAAAATATATTTTTTATTTGAAGAAATTAAAATTTTTATGGTAAATATACAAACAATTAAAATTAATGAAATTAAATTATAAAAACTAGATCCCCTTTTACTGTATTTAATGTTTAATATAAACTTTACATACATATTGATGAAATTATGGCTGGAAAAAGTTTTGAATATCCATTTTGTGTATGTTGCTTGGGATCATTAGAATTTTAAATGTATAGATTTACTTGAGGGTCTGCTAAACAGCCAATAGTTGCCAACATGCTTACTAATGAACATCATATCAGAGTGCTAATTATTGTCTTTTTTGCTAGCCCCTTGAAATTTGGAAAACATCAGTGTAAGATGCCTTCTCCAGCTCATCTTTAGGACACATAAAGGCATTTTCTCAGAGTGAGCTCTTTGCATGTGACCACTGTAAACCTTGGGTAGAAAAATCTCAATGTAAAACATATTCTGTGTCCAAGAAAATGGGTATTTAGGTTTGAATTTTTCACTACAGTAATTGATGATTTGAATTAGAATTAAAATTTTTTCTATGTGGCTTTTTATTATTAACTTGAGGAAAGTCTATCTTCTCCAGGTTTCTTCATCTACTATACCTTCTCTGTTTTTCTGATATGAGTCCACAAATCAGTGCCCCACCCTAAAAACCTTTTCTTCAGTCCTATTGGCACCTCAAGTATCTACTCTAACTTGCCAAACACTGTAAGTCTACCTAGAAAAATTTTCCTAAATTTAATCTATACATCATGACCACTGCTGAACTAATACTTCTTTTTTTTAGTATTATCTCAGCTTTACATTAGCATTCACCTTCTAATTGTCTTCACTCACTAGATGTTTTGTACTCCATGTCGTTATCTTACTGTCAGCTTTATTTCTTGTATGACTTTATTTTTACATAATTTTTTAATTTTTTAATTTTAGTTGACATACAATATTATATTAGTTTAAAAAGACAACATAGTGATTAGACATTGATGTAACTTACAAAGTGATCACCCCAATAAATCTAGTACTCATCTGACACCATACATAGTTATTATAATACTATTGATTATATTTCCAATGCTGTACTTTACATTCCCATGACTACTATATTTTGCTGTGTATAATGAACACATTTTTGTCCAAATTTGTGAGGGAAAAAATAAAGATGTGCATTATACATGGGTAGTACTAATTCCATATTTATGTAAATGTTTTTAATTCTTTTATTTATGTTTATGAGTTTAAAGAGTAACTCCAGAAACAATAACTATATCTGTATGCAAAAATAATACCCTGGAATATGATAATCGAGTTTTTCTCTTATATAAAAGTATTTATGTATAACATTTTTTTGTAACTTGTATCTGTTCTTATGCTTTGTAATTATTTGTAACATAAAATTTTTTTGTACCATATGTTACAAAACACATGCTAAGATTTATTTATAATAAAAAAGCACCTAAATATAAACAAATAAAATTTTAAATTAAAAAATGAAGATCAAAGTTTTTTTTCCTGAGAGTTTGGGCCAAAAATATGGGTGCACATTATACACAGAATTTCACTATTTATGGCAAAATAGGGTATTTTCTAACTACCAATTTTTACTTCGTAATTGCTTCTCCTTTTTCACCCAACCCCGCAACTACTTTCCCATTTGGCAACCCTCAAAATGTTCTCTGTATCCTTGATTCTGTTTTATTGCAGAAGGTTTTACCTGTTCTCCTGTCAGAAAGACCAAGTGGCACTGGGAGCACTTGCAAGTTCAGGCTGTTTATTTCACACTGGTGGGCTCAGAAGAGTCGCTTCCAAAGTCTGGGCCCCGAACAAAGGCAGGGTGGGGAAATTTATAGCATAGCATTTTCATAATAACATTAGTTTATTGAGTGCAGGCTAGAGTTAGTAGGAACAGAGGTTCAGGGAGAAGAAGAACCAGGAAGTGACTCCGGGGGAGAGGAGTGGTCCCGAACTAGGCGATGGCCAGGTTGGAAGGCAATATTTCTCTACAGTTCCTGTTTATTTTTTTCTTTAGGTTCCACATATAAGTAAAATTATATGGCATTTGTCTTTCTGTTTCTAACTTACTTCACTCAGCACACTACCTTCTAGTCAATGGTTCTCAACTTCCTAATGCTGTGACCCTTTAATACAATTCCTCATGTTGTGGTGACCCCCATAAAATTATTTTCGTTGCTACTTCATAACTGTAATTTTGCTATTGTTATGAATCACAATGTAAATATCTGATATGTGTTTTCTGATGGTCTTAGGCAACCCCTGTGAAAGGATCGTTTGACCCCCCGAAGGGGTCGCGACCCACAGGTTGAGAACCACTGCTCTAGGTCAAGTTTGTCCAAACTGTGGCCTGCAGGCTGCGTGCAGCTCAGAATGGCTTTGAAATTAGTCCAACATAAATTTGTAAACTTTCTTAAAGCATTATGAGATTTTTGCTATTTTTTAACTTATCAGCTATTGTCAGGCTTAGTGTATTTTATATGTGATCCCAAACAGTTCTTCTTCCAATTTGGCCCAAGAAAACAAACAAAAAGGATACCCCTGCTCTAGATCCATTTATATTACTATAGATATCAAGATTTCATTCATTTTTATGGCTGATTAATATTCAATAGAATATATGTATCACCTTTACTTTATCCATTCACCCATGTATGGGCACCCAGGTTGCCTCCATATCTTGGCTATTGTATGATAAATGATGCTGCAATGAACATATAAGTGCACATGCCTTTTGAATTAGCATTTTGAATTATGAATCCTTGTTTGCCTCTTGTTACACCCTTTATTTTAAAGTCTATTTTGTCTGGCATAAGTTTTGTTACTCCAGATTATTTTGTTTGTTTGTTTGTTATTATTTTCATACAGTCTGTGTATGTGTCTTTTTATCCCTTTACTTTCAGTCTGTGTATGTGTGTTTTAATCTGAAGTGAGTCTCTTGTAGGCAGCTTATGTAAGGGTTTTGTTTTTATATTTATTCAGCCATCTATGTTTTTGGTTGAAACATTTAATCCACTCACATTGACAGTACTTTTTGATAGATTTATAGTTATTGCCATTTTGTTATTCATATTTTTTATCTTATTTTCTTTTGTCTTAAAGAAGTCCCTCTAAGATTTCTTGTTACATTGGTTTAGTGGTGATGAAATATTTTAACTTCTTCTACTCTGGAAAGCTTTATATCTCTCCAAATATTTTCCATAAAAAAAGTGCAGTTTACTGCCATTGTTCACTTAATTTTACTGATTTTCAATGTGAAAATAAATATAAAAACTGTTCTTAGCATTATTTCTAAAAAGAGTGTGTATAAGGATTGATATTTAACAATTTTATTTTGTGTGATAAATTTTAAAGCAAATTTTGGGGCTAAGGTTAGGACTGTAATCTGCAAGTTATCTTGGGATAAACATGGCAGTTGCAAGCACCACGAGCAAGCATTCTTCGTTCAAATGAGAAAAGGGTAAAATGGTATCTTTGCTAGGGTAGAAGAATCTTGGTTATAAGTCCTTGCTTTTCATCACTTTGAATTTTTGTGCCAATCTCTTCTGACCTGCAAAGTTTCTGTTGAGAAATCAGCTGACTGTTTTATGGAAACTCTCTTGTAGGTAAATAACTGTGTTTTTTTCTTGCTGCTTTTAAGACTCTCTCTTTGTCTTTAATCTTTGGCATTTTAATTATACTGTGTCTTAGTGAGAGCCTGTTTGGTTTTATCATGTTTGAACCTCTCTGAATTTCCTGGGCTTGTATGTCTATTTTCCGCACCAAGTTAGAAAAAAAAATTGTTATTATTCCTAAACTATGTTTTACATTTTTTGTTTTTCTCTTATCTTTGACCCTATGATTCAAATTTTGGTACATTTGATGTCCCAGAAGTTTCTTAAAGTATCCTCATTTTGGGGATTTTTTAAATTGTTGTCCTGATTGTGTGTTTTTTTGCTACTGTATCTCCCAAATCACTGATTCAATCCCTGGCTTCATCTAATCTACTGTTAATTTTCTTTAATAAATTTTTATTTTAATATTGTATTAAATTTTTACTTGTTTAATGTTTTTATATTTACTTTTATGTTTCTTATTTCTATGTTCAAATTTTTTTGAGATCTTGGAGCATCCTTATAACCAGTATTTTGAACTTTCCATCTGGTAGATTGTCTCCTTTTTTTTTTTTTTTTAATTCATTTTTATTGTTAGACTTATTGGGGTGACATCTGTTAGCAAGGATTACATAGATTTCACGCATACAATTCTACAGTGCATTGTCAACTTGATGTATAATAAGTTCACCACCTAATGTGACTTCTCTTTCCATCACCTTATATTTAGCTTCCCCCCCTCCTCTCCCACCCCCTCCCCTTTCTCCCCTCCCTAACC
>PVJL010019812.1:0-13165 GCA_004026885.1 Lyroderma lyra | reverse complement strand
CAGGTCAACGTTGGCTGCGTTATTTAACCCGACATCTTCCCCGGAATTTTCCCAACCCCCTGGACTTTGCTTCACTTTTTCTTTTTTCCTGGTGCTTATATAAAACTTACTTCTTTGTTATGTGTGTTTATGCTCTGTCCTTCCCTCTAGATTATTAGCTCCATTAAGACAAGGAAATTCTTTCATCTTTGCAGTATCACTAGGGCCTAGAACCATGCCTGTCACACATTAGGGCCACAGGTAACAGCTGTGGAAGGAATGAAGGGGTGACGAATGCATGAGTGCAGAGCCACCCAGGTCCTGCAGGGCAGAGTCTGCGCTCAGAGCCCTCCGGTCCTTAACTAGACCGAAGCTAGTTGTCTAGATAGCTCAGGACAATTGTCCTCAGCCCTGAGCCTCTCTTGTCACTGGGCCTGTGTCTGACCCCACCTGTCTGACGAGGACCCTGCAGAAGGTCACATGTACCATGGGCTCCTGACAGAGGGCTCAGGGAGGAAAGGGCAGCAGAATCAAAGGTGGCGGGTGCCTCCTTCAGAAGCTGCCCCTCCTGACTTCAGTCCCAGCTCTCAGACATTGGCACCTCCCCTTGGCCAACTTTGCAAACTCCTTGTTCCTCCTACAAACAGTGGACTTGTCTTTATTCCCTGATATAGCAAGTGATGCAGTTTCTCTGCCACCAGCAGGCCATTTCCAAGTCACTTGCACCTCCGGCTGCCAGTCTGCAGCTGGTGTGAGCCACGACTGACAGCCGTGGGTTTGCCCATGTCTCGTGATCGCTCCGGGGCAGCCACATCGCCCCTCCCGCCTAGTGAGACGAGCTCATCTCCTCTGCAGCCACCTGGAGCCTGGTTCTCTCCTTGAGTCTTTATTCAAGCCTGTTAGGGGATCCAACCCACTATCAATCCTGGGTACCTAATTAAATCCCTTGAATCTGAATGACATCACAGGGCCTGCTACTCCCCCCACTGGCTCTCATTTTACTTTGTGAGCACCCTGCACCCCAAAATACAAGGTAGAAAGACAAGATTCAAGCAACCAGTCTGGTCTGGGTTGTGGCATGGCTTACACTCCAATATCCTTGGGTCATCCCTGGGGTCTCTCCTTCCCTCCCCCAGACCAGCATATACAAACATTCCTGGAAGCTGTCCAGGTCTCCCACGTGCAAGACCATGACCATACATCACCATCGCTCTCCTGGACAGCCTGGCAGTGATCCAGCTGCCTCCTTCCTGTTCTTTGCTCCAAATCCAGAGTGGTCAGACCCTTCCCTCCCTTTGGAGTCCCCTCCGGTTAGAATGAGTTTACAAGTGGCCTTACTTACGGAGCCTGCCACCTCCTGGGCCCCTTCCAAGACCCTGGGGGAACCCCCAGCAAGGTGGTTAATGAACATCATCAACTCGAGGATTAATTGGGGCTTCTGGTTGTTCAAGAAGCTTTAAAAGGCCCTGAAATCCCTCGGCTTCTATATGAAAAAAATCTTAATAGAGGTTTCCCCAGGTTTGACAACAAATCCGAAAAATTTATGCGACGATTCATCAATAATGAATCGCGGTGATGAAAATAAAATGTTCTTAAACCATCAATAATAAAAAAACAATTTCTATCAAACTCTGCTAGAGGAAAGGCTAAATTATCTTCCTATCCTCTCTACAGAAAACGATATCATAAATTGCTGCTATAAAAGATATAATCTGAGAGGACTCAGCCCGAAAGTATAGGGGAAAATGTACTCTTGGAGGGTGTGTTTCAGGCCCCACGCCACGTGGATCTACTGCCATCTGGCACTTTCCGATGGTAATTAAGATAAAATAACCTTCTTCCTGTGGTCTGATCCCTCCCTGCCCACGCTGACCCCTGACCCCAGCCCTGTTCCCCTCACTCACCGCACCGCTGACTGGTGTGGCTTCTCCCTTCTCCTCTAACTTCTGAGCTCAGTCCCACCTCGGTGACTTTGCTTTGCTGTATCTCCTACCTGGAAACTCTTTCCTCAATGTTCCCTTCTGGTTTTCAGGGCTTACTCCAAACCACCTCCTTTGAGAAGCCCTTGGGATAAGCCTACTTGAGGTGCAGTCCCCTGCCCACCTGTCACTGCTCTCCCTCTC
Source organism: Lyroderma lyra (assembly GCA_004026885.1). Classification (NCBI taxonomy): domain Eukaryota; kingdom Metazoa; phylum Chordata; class Mammalia; order Chiroptera; family Megadermatidae; genus Lyroderma; species Lyroderma lyra. The sequence goes on along the minus strand of PVJL010019812.1, from coordinate 11,063 downwards.
TGCTGTGCTTATTTCACAGTGCACATTTCTATTACCTGAAAGTATAATGTCACTCTGCAGTGCCTGTCCCCTTCTCCCACACTGGGAATAGGGCTATGTGAGCCCCAAGAGGTCATGGCCATATCTGCCTTGCTGATCGCGGCCTCCAACACACAGAACAGTGCCCAACTTACAGTAAACACTCCATAGATATTTGCTGGATTAATAAACTGTCATTTGTAGTCTGCGTTGACACCTTTTTTCCCTGGAGAGTACGTTGGCAGTCTGCTCCGAGCCTTAAAATGTGCAAACCGTTTGACCCTTGATTCCCACTCCTAGAAATTAATCCCAAAGCAACCCGAAAGGCACACGAAAAGAGAGGCTAGCTGTCTAAAATCCATGGGAATCAATCGGATCTGGGCTTTTGTCTTGGCTCTACCAATTAAATAGCTGCTGTGTGACCCTGAGCAGGTTCCTTGGCATCTCTGAGCCCTGGCTTCCTCCTCTGTAAATGGGGATATTAATAGTACCTACTGGAGAGTGAAGGCTGAGGCTCACACAAGGTTGTACATGCAAAGTGCTTAGCACAGAGCCAGGTGTATGAAAAAGATTTGTAATTGTTGACTATTAATGCAGCCCATGATGTTCACAGTGTTGCTTAGAATGTAAATCTGAGGACCCTAAATTTCTCACTACAGGGATTATCTCGATCTATGCTGCCATCCAACTGAAGTGCAAAGCAATGCAAGCCACAAACGTGAGCCACGTGGATAATTTAAAATTTTCTAGAAAGCACATTTTAAAGAGTAAAAAGAAATGTGAAATTTATTTGTAATAATATATTTTGTTTAACTTAATATACCCAAAATGTTACTTCAGCACGTAATAATATAAAAATTATTGCTGAGATGCTTCACGTTAATTTTCGGTCACAAATCTTTGAAGTCCGCTGCGTGTTTTCCACGTCCAGGTTTCACGTCATTGCAGCCGCATTTCAAACGCGCGGTATCCACCCGCGCCGGGCGGCCACCACGTGGGAGAGTGCAGGGCCAGGTAATTTATCATAAACAATGAAGTGTTGTGCGGCCACTGAAAAGCCTGTTTCAAAAATAATATTTAATTATGCAAGGACAAGCTCACTAAATAAGATTGAGTGAAAAAGATAGCATACCAAACCAAATAAAGTATCTTCCCATTTTTGTTTTATATAAATATACGCCTATGTTTGTTGGAATATGTAAATTGATGTGCATACTGCAAGGAAATGCAGCAAAATCTTAACAGGACCAGCTGTGGGAGTGGAGTTACAGTGATCTTAATGTCCGCCGTCATGCCCTTTCACTGACAAGCGTCCTACTTTTAGAGTCAGCGGAGGAATAATGTTACTTTGAAAATGATTAAGGTGCGTTTGGCCATCTCACACCGTGACCTGACCGCAGTGATCATTTGTGGGTGCGCGCTGCTGGATTAAAGCATTGGCCCCCACTTCTGTGCACCTGCCATGTGACTATGCACCTGCCAGGTGGCTGAGGTTCGTCCCACAGATGGCAGAGGGACCATGGCCTCTTGATATTGGACTCACTGACTTCTTTCAGTCAGTGCAATGTGGGTGCAAGTGACAGTTGTCAGTTCTGAGTCTGGGCCTAAGGGGCATTCACGTTTCTGTGTGTCCATTGTCATGTAGAGAAGATGCCCTGTCCAGCCCCCTGGCCCCAGGAGGGTGAGGGACATATAGGGCAGACCTGTATCCAAGCTGTAGCCCAGGCCATCAGCCTATAGCTGTGTGAGAGACACACACTTGTTGTAATAGGTCACATATGAATAGATTTTGTGGCTGCTTGTTACAAGGCTCTAGCTGACTAGTACAATGCTGCTGAACTGTTTTACATGTACTCAAACCTAACGAGAATGACAACTGGGTTGGAATGATAAGTTAGAAAGCTGAGATCCAGAACACTTTTAAGAATTCAGAATTACAATTCCCAATGATCTTCAAGGCAAAAGAATCCAGCCACAGCCCAGTGAGCTGGCTCCATTCAGACATTCTTGCTAAGACCTAAAGTCACAGAGGGACAGAATTTCCGTATTCTTACGTACTATCAGCTCCTGGGGATGCCAGAATGAAAACCTCCAAACCTCCCAATTTAAGAATATATTTTCTTCCTCCTAGAAAAGTTACTCAAAATCATTGTAGAAAATACAAACAAAAGGAAAACCACTCTAAATCCCATCACCAAAACACAACTTCGGTCAAGCATGTGAGTGTGCATATGTGCGTGTTTACGTTTTTCTTACAAAAATGAGAGCATATTGTACCTCTGTTCTATGTTTATGTTTGCTATGTCATAAGCATCTTCCACTGACATTTAATACCTTCTGCAGAACCATTTTTAAATTGTGGAATTCTTGCCTGGACTTCCATCGAGCGGCTGCACCGTAGATAACTTTACCTGACCCCTGTGGTAATGCATCTAAACTGCATCCAGTTTTTGGCTGTTATAAGAAACATCCTAAATATTCGTTCTCCATGTGTATCTTTGGTTGCTTCTAACAGTTAAATTCCTGACGATGGATTTCTGGGTCGGAGTTACACGTAGTTATGAGGCATCCTGTTCCCAGGTGTCATTGTCCTCTGTCTGACAGGAGGGGTTTGAAATTGGTGACCGGCAGGACCTCTTCCCTCTTACCATCTTCCTGTTGAATCCAAACACTCTTGGGAAGGAGGCACCCCAGGAATCAGCATCATCCAAAGTGCGGTAGCTTGAGCACATCAGATCTGCCCAAGAGAGGAGTGGGACCCTGAGAGAAACAGGAGGAGGAAAAGGTGAGTCATGAGAATGTCATTGTGTGCAGAGAGCCAGAGAAATGGGTTAAGGATTATGCACTTGGGACTCAGAATGGCCAGTGGAGAGGGTTTAAAGGCAAGAATCCCAAATCCACGGGTAAAGGGGTTCCAGGTCTCAGGGGCTCCTCACGGTCTGTTACTCTGTGCCCAGAAGCTGGGCTGGGGCATCGGCAAATGTACAGTCCTGTGCACAGGGCTGGTCCTGTCCATTTGCTGGGAACCCTCCAGGTGCCACCATGGGGACAGTCCTGATCTTGGAGGATGAGAGACTATGTGGAGAAACACCCCAGCCACCCAACTAAGGCCCAGACAGGTGAGTGAGCCACCATCAAAGACCATCCAGCCCTAGTGGAACCCGTCCAGACAGGAAGAACCACCCAACCCAACCTGCAGAATCACGAGCAATAATAAATGTTGTTTTACGCTGCTACATTTTGGGGTGGTTTGTTACGCCGTGAGAGCTGACTGATACATAAGGGGATGAGCTGAATTAGGTAGGGCCTTCTGCGCCTGGCTGGGGAGTCGAAGTTCATCACCGTAACTGTAAGAGAAGACACTGAGACACAAGTTCAAATCCTGACTGTGCCCTTTAGCAGCTGTAGGACCTTGGGCAGTTTGTGTCACCTTTTGTGCCTCCATTCCTTCACATGCTACAGGGGGCTAGTAAAACAGTTGTCCCCTGAACAATGCAGGCATTGGTGGCACCGATCCCCCCTCGCAGGTGCAAATCAGCATATAACTATAGTCAGCCCTCCGTGTACACAGATTCTCAACCACAAATCAAAACTAGAGTTAACTCTTGAATAGCAATTTTTCAAAATCTGCAGAGTTTCAACCCATATTGTTCAAGGGTCAACTGTACTTCAAAGGCTATTGAGGGATTGCATACCCAAGTAAATACAAAGTGAGTGCTGAGGGTGTTACCTGGCACATAGTAAGTGCCCAGGAAATGCTGGCTTCTTACCATCAAGCTCATGTTGTGACTTCCCACCCTAGAGCTCGGGTCTGACTCAGCCCCTCCACAGTCTTGTTTGAGGTAACCCCTGACCTGGGCTTTTGCCCCTGCTGGTGGGGTGGCAAGCCTCCCGGTGTGCCCAGGACTGTTCCGATTTTAACACTCAAAGTTCCGTGTCTCAGGAAACCCCTCAGGAGTCCCAGATAAATTGGGGTGGTTGGTCACCTTACCTGCCAGGGACCTCCATGGTCCTCAGACATTCCTGTCCTGGCACCTTGGCATGCCCGGTGCATCCAACTGTCCCTACATGGCAGTCGTCTCTCCCTCATACAGCTGAGACCCCCCTCCCCCAGTTTGCAAATAAACATGTGCTTCACACACAGGGCTCATGGAGAGCATAGTTTCATATGCACACAAGGCAGGAGCCATATTGCTATGTCGTTTCTCTAACCAGCTGGGGCCTTGGGTAATGGCTGTGTGCAAATGGGGCATCAGAGAAATTAGAGATGACACCAGTGTTTCTACGACAGGCTGTTTGACTTCCTGAGAAGTTAGTAAAGCACTGAACCAACACCAGTAACGGGCTGCCTAGTCTGCTCTGGGACAGGGGGATGAAAACACTTTGTCTTTGTCCCTACCCCAGCCTCAGAACACGAGGATCCCAAGGATGGTGGCCTGAGGGCGGCCTCCCTGTGGACCTAAGAACAGGGGACGTGGGGTGAGGCACTGCCCTTGGGTGGGCCTGACATGAGTGATGTAGGAATCTGGGTAGGCTTACTCTCTTCAAGTCTTTATAACTGATGTCCCCTCTCCTATGTAGGGGTCAGAGACAGACCTGTTTGCGACAATAAGAAGCAAGTCTTGGGCACAATGTACTCAGAGCAGGCTGCAGGAACCCCTCGTGTCTGGACCTGCGTGTAAGAGGTCAGGAGGCTCACACTGGGTCTGGCTCACTTCTCCAGGGCCACATGGCTGAGTCCAGCATCCTCCTTAAAGATGAGTGTTTCCTTGGAGTTGCCCACGTGTGTAGACATCCTGAGGCTGTGATGATGGCAATGCCAGCCACTCTGACAGCAGTGAGTGCCTTCATTAAATGCCAGCTGTGTGAGGACACGGCTCAGAGCAGAGATGCACCGGGCAGCCTTTCCTCCATCGTTGGGGCCCACGGGAAACCGGCAGCATCGCCCGGCCCCCTGGGGGAGGTCACACACTGCTCCCCGTGTGAGAACCCTGAGCTCGGGGCTCTGGCTGCCCCAAGCCCATCACCTGTCCCAGGGCTGAGGGGCGTGACATCTCTGCACCAGGGACAGGAAGTGCTGCTGGGCAGCGTGGAAAGGGGGCTGTGGCAGGCTGGCTGGGTGTGGATCGTGGTCTGACCTTCGTTCACCAGCTGTGTGGCCTTGGGGACGTGACTCTAGCTCCTGTCCTTCAGTTTCCTCCTTTGTGAAATGGGAATAGGAGTAGTCCCCTCTGTCGTGAGGAGCCATGGGGACAAAATGGGCTGACACCAGTCATCCTTTCAGATTGGAGGTTAGGAAAGAAAATGTGACACACTCATTCACGCTGATGGAGGGAGTGTGGCAATAAACTTGGCCTACAGGTGTGAAGAACTCAAAGCCACTTCTGTTGCCTGGCCAGAATGAATTACATCGCCTCCCACAGGCTTAACATCCTGGGACCCCCAAATCTCATTCAATCTCAGCGGAAGCCAGGATGTCCCGGATCTCAGGATCAAATCAGGTCTGTCTGTGGCTGGGCCTCTCTGAGAAAGGCTCTCTCAATCAAAAGACCCAGAAGCTAAAATGACGAGTCATTTCACGTTCTCCCCTCCCACGACCATCGTAAAGCTTGGAGACCCTGGTATGATAACTGCAATAAACCTCCCACCGAAAGAGGGGAAGACAGAATGACACAGCAGGCACTGGTCCGCACAATCCTGACATCCTGGTGGGCAAATACTGTCAGGTTCTGCCACTGCAGAGTCGGGGATGGTCCTCAACAGGGCCCTGGTCTGGCCCTGGGTGTGGCTTCCCAGGACACTGTTCTCCAAGGCCTTGAGCCCGTCACCAGGCCCCAGGCTCTACCCGCTAAGCCCTCCCCTCACGTAAGTCAGAGCCTGTGTTTGCTGCAGGCGTCTTCCCAGCCCACACCCGCGTCAGAGGCCGAGCCCTGTTGGGCCTTTTTGCCGAAACAACACGCTTTGTAACTTTGTGGGTTTCCTGTGCAGCAGTTACAACGCACCCCATCCAAAAGGAGGCTCATGCAAGGTTGTTTGCAAGATGCGCCTCGCTGTTCTCAGGCTGTGAGCAGCTGCGCTGGGATCCTATTCTTCAGGTTCTTAGAAAATCTCTTCTCTCACTGAGAGGGTCTCTGTGGTCTTCCAAGATCTTACAGCCTCAGCCTAGCATTAATCTTTGGCAACAGGGTCCCTGGTACTGTATCATCCGATTAGTTTTGACATCAAATTTGAGTGGGGAAAAATCCAGCTTTCTGTTTTGGGAACTGTTTGGGCATGTGCTATAGACAGAATGTTTGTATATTGAAGCCCTAACACTCAGTATATGGGATTAGGAGGTATGGCCTTTGGGAGGGGATTAGGTTTAGTGAGGCCATGCCCACCTGGGACCCCATTATGGTGGAACCCCCCTAATGGGACACTTCCCTACAGAAAGGGGAAGAGAGACCAGAGCTCTCTCTCTCCTCGTGCACATGAAGCAGAGGTCACGTGAGCTCGCAGCAAGGTGGTGAAGGGAGCCCTCACTGAGAACCATTCCGCCAGCACCTTGATCTTGGACTTCCCAGCCTTTAGAACCGTGAGAAATAGTGGTCTGTGGTCGGAGCCCACCCGTCTGTGGTACTGTGTTAGAATAGCCCAGGCGGATCCGGGCACACTGCACACCTGAATCATCCTCAGATACCCCGCTGAGCAGGCTGAGGAGCCACGGGGGTAAGTAATGGTGTGGGGCCACCCGGCCGGCCAGGCCAAGAGCTGGCACTCACACCAAGCAGTCTGATGCACCTGCGCGCTCCAAAGCCTCGTGCTGAACTGCCTTCCCACCGCCCCCACCCCCAGGCCCACGTATAGACAGATGGGGTTGTAATCTTGGCCCTGCCCCTCACCAACTGAGTGCGACCCCAGGCGGCCACTTGGTCCCTTGGTCCCACTTTCTCCATTTATAAGGCAGGAGAGGCCGCCAACCCTTGGACTGCAAGGCGCTGGGGAAGGGCTGATGCGTGGTAGGAACCCGGGAGACGGGCCCCATCCCTTCGCTTGTAGGGCAAGAGTATGCATGGGGGGCTTCATCCCCGTCTTCAATCCTTTGGGGTGCCATAACCTGCAAGTCCAAGAACCAACCGTCCCTCTGTCCCCAGAGTGCTCACATAAGCAGTGTGGGCTGCTCTTGGGGGAGGGAATGGGGCGGGGGGCTGCACAGGATCTTCAGTGGGCTTGAGGCCTTTAGACAGGGACTCAGGAGCCTGGGCAGGCAGGCACAGTGTCGGGGGGAAATGAGGGCCCCAGGTGGGCACCTCCCCCGGGCTCTGTGGCATCCATGTGTGGCTGCGGAGCTATGGGGCTATGTGCAGCCAAAGGATGGCTGGGGCAGGGCCCTCCAACGTGGGGACTCAGGGCAGGGGTCTCTTGTCCCTAAGGGTGGGCTGCCTTAACTGTTTATTCCCTCCCTCCCCTGTCCTCCACAGCCCAGGGCTTCCAGAACTACCCATCTCTACCCCACCCTGGCCTCACTCAGCTCAGCCCGGCCCGGCTCGGCCCGCTGCTCCGCGTGGCTCCGCTCAGCACGGAGCGTGGCGGATGGAACTTTATCAAAATATCTAAATATGAGTTTTTCCTGCGTGTCAACCCTTCATCTTCTCAATGCTCTACTCCCTGGGCATTTTATAGCGAGGGAGAAGGGAAAGAAAAAACAGGCACCCTGGCGTTTATTGAGATAAATTGTGAGAGTCGGCGAGACTGAATTGTTAAAAATGCGTCTGCGCCTGCTGCCAACACCGCGAGAGCAGCTGATAAGCCGCTTCCTTTATCTTCTCCAAGTGTCTGTGCACACGGAGCGGCTTCGTTTCCGCCTCCTCCGACTGCTCGCTGTTCAGGTTGTGGAAATCTGCAGCCCGTCATCCATCCTGAGATTCCACACACGACAGGCTTGAAAGCCCTTTCCCGTCCTGTTAGGAGCAATGCACTGGAATGCTGCTGATGGATTTCTCCTTGTGGCCTCTTGTGGGAAGAGTAAAGGAAGAGACACTGGCTAAAAGTCACTACGTTGGGGTGTTCTGCCTGATTTATCAGGGAGCTGTACGAGTAACACCACCCCAGTGCACAGAGGCCTCTGACAAGAAGCACTGATTTTGTCCGTGAGTCCAGGGACCAGTCCGGGCTGGGTGGCCCATGTGTCCGTAGTAAGGGCGGTCAGCAAGGGTATACTCTGGGGCTGAGCTCCCTCCTGTGCCTGGGGTCCCTGCTGTTGCTGAGAGACTGAGGGGGCTCTGGTCCACACATGGTTGGGCCTAGACTTACATGGAGGTCACGCAGGCCAGAGGAGGGAGGGACAAGTACAGTCTCTTGAGGTCCTGGTGCAGACCTGGCATAATGCCGCTTTTGCACATCCTCTTGGCCAGAGCAAGTCACAAGAGCAAGTCACAAGGCCAGATTTCAGAGCTGGGAAAAACGACTCCACATCTCAGTGGAAGGAGATGCGAAGTCACATTGCGAAGGGCCAGGATGTGGGGCCAGGGCGCTGGAAGTAATTGCAGACATTTTTGCAAACAGCCTAACTCATTCGCATTTCAGCCTCGAACCTTTGAAGTCACTGTGTGAGGGAGGAGTTACTAATCCCATTTTTCAGATGAGGAAACTGAGGCTGAGAGAATTTCATTTGCTCCTTCCTTTGTTCCTTTCATCTCAATTGGGCATTGCAATGTGTTGGGCACTGATGACACTGAGACATGGCTGTGACCCAGATAAAGTCAGCCCTGCATGGAGGAAGCCAAAGACACAGCAACAGACCCAAGGATATGACCCTGAGGGCAGCAGAAGTCATGGGAAAAGCACTGGGCCAGGATCTGACCTGGGCCTCCCAGGCTAACTGTGTGTCCTTGGGCAATGCACTTGACCTCTCGGAGTCTGGGTTTCCTTATGTCTGTGGGGGAGCAGCTCCAACCCTCAGGGCAGGGACGAGGAGTGAGGAAGAGGAGGTGAGTCAGTGCCTCCCAAGCCTCAGAGCCCAGAACCATCTCTGCTGTTGTCCTTTACCCCACAGAGGCTCCCTGAGCCCTAGCAGCACACAGGCCCCATGTCCCCAGCTTGGGACACAGGAGGATCCTAGCTGGAGGGAACGCCATGGAAGCAGGGACCCCGTCTGTCCCCAGGACTCTGTCCCCAGCATCTAAGACACTGCCTGGCATACTCCAGGCACCCAATTCATATTTGTTGAATAAATGAAATATGCTTATTTTATAGACAAGAAAACTGACAGCTGACAGCTGGGGTAGCCAAGATTGACCCAGATATGGAGGCTCCAAATCTCTCAGGACACTGAGTGAGTGCCTCTTGGGTCCTCTGAAAGGGCCCCTCAGGTTGGGCTTGGGTGTGACATGCTGGGGAAATGGCTGAGAGGCAGCTGCTGGGACTTCCCGGCCAGCACCGGCACAGCCCTCACCCTTAGACAAGCAAGGTGGGGCTGGGAGGGACAAGCAGAGGGCACGTGGGCGCCCAGGAAATCGTGGATGGGGGGAAGGGCTTTGAGGGGGCTGCAGCTGGGGGTCCCTCTGCTTCCAAGGGCCTCAACCTAAACCCTCTGCCTCTGCAGGGGTGGACCAGACCCCCCAACCCAGCCACACGCTGGGGCCTCTGCTCTTTTCCGGGTGAATGACTGAGATGGCTTCCGTTCCCGGCATCTGGAATGTTCCCAGCTTAGTGCGGAATGGCCCTCAGGAGGCATGTTTCACTCCAGGAAGTTCTTCTGAGAAGCAAACTCTGACCAGCTCCCGCGTCCACCACAGGCGCAGAGCAATTTGTACTTGATTAAGCAAAATGTTACAGGTCACGGTGTGACCGTTTTAAATCTTCCCTCTTTTCTGCCTCCCTCGCTACTCACAACTATTAATTTCCAATTTTCCTCCCTGCCTCCGGTCCTCACTCTGTGCCCGTGGAGCAAGTCCTCTGGGCCTCCCCGCCCGCCTCCCTCCCGTACTGCGGTACTTTGGATCCCGCTGCGTGTCCAGCCGCACCGAGACCCCAGGAAAACAGCGAAGCCACAGCGTGTGAGGTGGACAGAGCCCTGTCTGCCGGGAGCCTCTGGTCTCAGGGGAGAATGACGGGAGGGAGATCCAGACGGGACAGCCCTCCCCACCGTCCCGAGTCCTTCTCCCGCGTGGGACGCCGGGAGGGGGTGCTGGGGGCCCGGCACATAAATCATCGATGACACTCCAGCGATGCTCCCAGGGTGCTCATCCTGGGGAGCAGGGGGACTCCCTGGAGATATCACACCTGAGCTGAGCATTAGAGGGTAAATGGGTGTGACCAAGGGGACGACAGTGGACAGATGCCAAGATGCCACTCCCTGCCCTTCCACCACAGAGGTCTTAGAGCACTTCATGGTCGCTAAGAATGCTCCAGCCACAGGGCCCCTGCACGTGCTGCTCCTGGGACAGACAGCCGGGTTCGTCCTTCAGACCCCAGCTCAGGCACCTCACCCTCACGAAGCATTCTTCAGTCGCCCCTCACCCGCTCCCTCTAGTATACACCTTCATAGCACCAAGAGCCCCTTATTTACAGCCCCATCATTGTGCATCTGATTGTGGTTCTGTCTCCCTTCTAAACTGTGAGCCCCCTGGGACAGGGACCAGGGCAGATTTCCATAGTTACCAGGACACAGTGGCTGTAGCACAGCAGGTGCTTAGCAAATGTGCTGAATAAATAAGTGAATAGTGTCACATCAGGGTCTCCTTTGTTGGTACACTTATACCTTGGTGACACTTGTCCACCAAGGGCTGGAGTCTGTCTCATTTGTCCCCACAGCCCGATGCCCACCTCGGGGTCTGAACCTCACTGGCATCAGTAACTATCTGTGGGCGGGAGGCATGGAGAAGAGTGCTGACTCGGCTTCCGGTCCTTCCTGAACTCGGGGGTGCGGACACGGGGCGCGCCTCCCGCCCACGCAGGCATCTGGCCCCGCAGGAGTCCCGGCTGCTCCCGCCCCGCCGCGCACGGGGAAGACCCGCAGAGCCGCTGAGCGGGTGTGTGTGCTCACGCCGTGGGGGGCTGTTTTG
>PVJL010019811.1:0-13142 GCA_004026885.1 Lyroderma lyra | reverse complement strand
AACCATAAAAGACCTCGAATTGCCAAAGCAATACTACATAAAAAGAACAAGGCTGGTGGCATTACACTTCCTGACTTCTATTTATATTACAAAGCATCAATAGTCAAAAGAGCTTGGTACTGGCAGAAGAACAGAAATAGAGACCAATGGAATAGAACTGAAAACCCAGAAATAAACCCACAAATATATGGACAAATAAATTTCGATAAAGGAGCAAAAAACATACAATGGGGAAAAGACAGCCTCTTTAGTAGGTGGTGCCGGGAAAACTGGAAAAACATATGCAAAAGAATGAACCTGAGCTGTGAACTCTCTCCAGATACAAAAATTAACTCAAAGTGGATTAAAGACCTTCATATAAGACCTGCAACAATAAACTGTATAGAAGAAGACATTGGTACTAAACTTATAGACCTAGGACTCAAGGAAGACTTCATGAACCTGTCCTCAAAGGCAAGGGAAGTAAAAGCAAAAATAAATGAATGGGACTATATCAAACTAAAAGCTTCTGCACAGCGAAAGAAACCATCAACAAGGCAAAGAGACAGCCAACTGAATGGGAGAAAATATTTGCCAATATCACATCAGATAAGGGTCTAATATCTAAAATATATAAAGAACTAATAAGACTTAACAACAAAAAAACAAACAACCCAATTAAAAAGTGGGTAGAAGAACTAAACAGACACTTCTCCCACAAAGAAATACAAATGACCAGCAGACATATGAAAAATGCTCATCCTCATTAGCTATCAGGGAAATGCAAATCAAAACCACAATGAGATACCACCTCATACCTGTGAGAATGGCTATTATCAACAAGACAAGGAATAACAAGTGCTGGAGAGGCTGTGGAGAAAAAGGAACTCTTGCACTGCTGGTGGGAGTGCAAACTGGTACAACCACTGTGGAAAGCAGTGTGGAGGTTCCTCAGAAAATTGGGAATGGAGCTACCATTTGACCCAGCAATCCCCCTTCTGAGGATCTACCCAAAGAACTTGAAAACCTTTGTCCGCAAAGACTTATGTACCCCAATATTCATCGCAGCGCTGTTCACAGTGGCCAAAACATGGAAACAACCAAAGGTCCATGCGACAGATGACTGGATAAAGAAGCTGTGGTACATATACACAATGGAATATTACTCAGCTGTAAGAAAAGATGAAATATTGCCATTTGCGACAAAATAGATGGATCTGGAGATCATCATGCTAAGTGAAATAAGCCAGACATAAAAAACAAAGAACTGCATGATTTCACTCATATGCGGAATATAAAACTGAAAGCAAAGAAAAAAAGAAATGAACAAACAAATAACCCATGGACACAATCAATAGTTTAATGTTTATTTGGGGACGAGTGGGTTAGGGAGGGGAGAAAGGGGAGTGGGTGGGAGAGGAGGGGGGAAGCTAATTATAAGGTGATGGAAAGAGAAGTCACATTAGGTGGTGAACTTATTATACAACAAGTTGACAATGCACTGTAAAACTGTATGCCTGAAACCTATGTAATCCTTGCTAACAGATGTCACCCCAATAAGTCTAACAATAAAAATGAATTAAAAAAAAAGAAAATTGGGCAATACTTTTGTGGAGTTATTCTGTAACTGGGAGGAGAGTAATCGGTAGCAATTGTAGGACAATATAAAATTAAAAACATTTTTTAAGATGAGAGAAATAACATGTGTGTATGCTGATGGGATGATCCCGTACAAATAGAAAAATTGATAATGTAACAGAAAGTTAAGAGAATTTCTGGAATATTGTCCTTAAGTAGGTGAGAGAAAATGGAGATGAGTGAACAAGAAGAGGAGTTGACCTTAACTAGGAGCACAGAGAGTTCATCTACAGTAACAGTGGGGAGATCAGTGTGTGTGAACAGTTGGAGGTCAGTTGGTATTGGGAGTATATGAGAAACAACTTATCATCTCATTATTTCTACATTCTAGTGAAATAAACAAGGTCATCAGCTGCAAAGATTTGAAAGAACAATGAGAGAGGTACTAGGAATTGAGGAAGAAAGTAACATATTATTTGTGTAGGTACGTGGGAGAATGAATGAATGGGTAAATATAAGGTAATTACTCAGCAGCATTAAGGACATATTTGAGGACAGTGGTCATGAAACTAGAGTGAGGTCAGTGGACATTTTGTGTGTTTTCCCTAGGCATGTTTAGCTTCCTAGATGCAGGTTCAGAGAAGGCAGGAAATCTGATTAAAATAGAATGGAGACTTTGCCAGATGGGTATGATGAAGCAAGACAAGGGCAAAGGAGTCATGATATACAAGAGAGAAATTGTAATGATTGACCATGAAATCTAAACTAGATACTGAAAGAAGTGAAAACTATGATGCATAGGAAATAATGAAAAGGTGATAGGATCAATAAGGGTATTGTAGTAAGGGGTTTGGTCTGATTACATGAAACTCAAAATGGAGGTGTTTCAGTGGAGGGAGGAAGGATGGTCTGGAAATTACAATAGAAAACAAGGATACGTAGTCCACCTCCAGATCCAATAGTCTGGGGGGTTTGGAAGAAAAATAAACCAGCAACCACTTAAGGCAACAGGGGAAAAGATGTTCTTAGGGAAGAAGTGAGTTTCATTTAGAGCATAAAGGGAAAATAAATTTTCAGAGAATAGACTGAGATTATAGGAAAAACAATATAGGGAAAGAGGACTCGATTTTGATATAGAAATATTTGATCCATTAGGTCGTGACAGCAGAATACAGTCTGTGTGTCTTGGACTATTTTCATATTATGCTTTTTTCTTAGAGACTTGAAAAAAGAGCTGTAGACTAAGACAAAGTCAATGTGTTTTTAGCAATGACAACAAAAGAGGAGTTCCTGATCTGTCAACATAAACCCCAGGATCTGTTGGAAAGGTCTGGCAGTCCATCAGAGAAACAGTGCTCATCAGGCTGTGATAGTGTAGTGACTACACTTTGAATCTACCTAACAACTCTTGTCCTAATTTCTGCAGTCTTCAAACAACTTTTATACTTTAATTTGGTTTTCATAGTTATCTTTTCTTCTGACAAAAAAATGCACTGGCTAGCAGTCAGTTCCATTTTTCAATTTTCTGGTTTAATAAATTAGTTTCTTGTAAATTCTGTTAGTATGAATCAGTCCCCTGAAGTGTGAATGCCATAAAAATCAAGTTGTTGAATTTGTAAGCTGAAGACCAGAGGCTGGCACTCATGGTGACCCCAGTAATGTGGCCCAGCCTGAAGTAACTCTGTCTGTTTTCTCCACAGATTTACCTTAATTTTACTCTATTAAGAATTTTCAAAAAGTGATTAAGGCTGAACCCTTATTTAGATTCCTTGTTGTTTAGAAAACAAAAAATATTGACATCAGATTATTTATTCTTATGCAAATAGAATATGAAATGCAAAAGAACAATGTGTTTTGATGAAGTTCACATATCTTCTTATTTCTTCAAGAATGTTGACTAGGGAAGTTGGCTGTCTTATGATTATTATTTATCATTATGTTTTACCTGGCCTATTTCAGAAAAGTAAAACCAGAAAAGTAAAGCCAAGTTGGCTAAGGGAATTAGTGCCACGATGAATTAGATTTCTCAGTTCACAAATGCCAGGACACGTGTTCTGAAGAAAAATGTTTCTGATTTGAAGCCCAACATGAGAACTAGCTAAGCTCCATCAAATAAAATGATCTGCATGAATTCAAATTCCAATACATTTTTACTCTAAAAACCCACAGTTTCTGGACTAGGACATACTACTTTTTTCCTTGTAAAAAGACTGGGCTTATGCATTATCTGAAGCATCACAATTCAAAAAGTTAACAGACCCAACCATGCTAATTTATCAGAGTAATAAGGAAAGATGGTTATCTCAATATCTCAGTCTCTCTCATACCTGCACCCTGCCCCTCAGTGTGTGTGTGTGCGCGTGCGTGCACACACACACTCACACACGCACATGCACATGTTATTGATTACATTGTAGTTGAGTCAAAATAGAATCATGAGGAAAAACAGAGTCAAAGTAAAGTAACAATGCTAGGGCCATTTCAAAGCATTTCAATGTGCATGCAAAGTGGCCAAAATGAGGCTGAGCAGAAAGAAAGTAACAGAAAGAAAACATTTATGATTCCTTCCCAACCATCCATTGGTTGATGATGAAATTCAGGTGAAAGAAGGAAACAGCTATAAATGCTGCAGGGTTTGTCTGACCAAAACAGGCATTGAAGATAATAACTAGAATACAGGTAGCAAATTATGGCCAGCAGAACAAATCCAGCCTGCTACCTGATTTTGTATGGCCAGCCAACTAGAATGTATTTTACATTTTAAAATAATTAAAAGAAATAAAAGGACAAATGGCAATTCATAACACTTCAAAATTGTATTAAATTCAAATGTTAGTGTTCACAAGTAATGTTTTATTGCAACATGTCATATATATATATATATATATATATATATATATATATATATATAATATCTGGCCCTTTACAGAAAAGTTTGCAATTCCTTGGCTAAAGCGATAAATGGTTATTTGTTTTTTATTAGATGATAACTGTTTTCCAGCTCACATCCTTAAACCCAAAGCCCGAAGTAGTTAGGGGAAGATAAAATTTATATTTACATAAGTATCTCCTCTGCTAATTGATCTTAAATAAAAATCTTTACCAGTAAATTTGCCCACAAGTATTAACTCAGCCACTCATATTTTCTCTGTTCTCAAGAACTCACAGAGGTAGAACACCAGATAGCAATTTGGAAGTTGAGACCCAGAGTTTAAAATACCACTTGGTACTCTAGTTTTGGATTTTATCCAGTAATGTCAGTATTAAACATCCATCTGGAGCAAGAGGAAGAATAAGAGCTTTTTATAATATAAACATTGAATTCATAACCAGAGAACAGGGAAGTATCTTTGGATATTAAAATCCTGACTCCTAAAATTAAAAATTCAGCAAAATGGCTGAATGCTAGACTGGTTGTGGCTAAAGAAGAAATTAGTTATTGAAAATGCAGGTAGAGAAAACCTCCCAAAATATAAAACAGACAAATACATGGAAATTATCAGAGAAAAGTTGAGGGAGGTCAGATCAATTCAGATCTATGAAATTTTCAGTAATAAGGCTCTTTCTATCTTTCTGTTGTCATCATTCTCAAGGTATGACATACATCCTCAGTTTGCCTTGCAGTTTAAGGTAGTGGTTGGTGCTCCAACCCTCTTGTCCATATTCCAAACAGTCATATGAAGGAAGTAGGAGCAAAAGTAAAATGGACACTTCTCTCAGTTTTGTCAGTTCTCTATATAGAGGCTTCCTGGTAGTTCTACACAGTATTTGTTTTCATTTCATTGGCCAGATCATCATCATGTGGCCACACTTGGCTAAAGGATAACTGAAAAATATAGTATTTCCTTGAGCTAGTAGTTACTCAGCTAAAAATTGAGGTTAGAAAATGCAACAAAATGGTGGCAAGGGAGAGACCTCTGAAAAACTCCTCTGGAGCTTACAACTAATAAAACACCTATTCCTCAAAAAGGAACCTCTACACAATACATAATCAAACCTAAGAAACCCACTGATCACATTAAGGTGTCTTCAGGTGGGCAGAGGGTTAAACAAAAGAGAAATAAAAGGTGAAGAGCGGGTGATGCAACCACGCATAGTTCCCTGCTTGGAACTCTACCGCTGGGGGACAGAGAAAAAAAGAAGGTGGTGAAAGGGAACTCTGGACCTCACTCAGTCCGTGGGACAGTGGAAAAAATGCCCACAAGTTGGGCATGAGATACTGTAACCATCTCACTTTGTCCCAAAGAGGTGCAAAACAGTCCACAAAATGCAGCAGTCAGACTTCACTTAGGGTTCAAGAGGAGAGGGAGCAACTGGGTGGTGAGGAGCCACAGCAAGAATGTTCCAGCTGGGAAGAAGAAAGAAAGAGTGGGCTGTGTGTGCAAATTTCTGGGCCCACAAGCAGCCAATATGAAAGACCAGCATACAGGACAGCTGACCCCAAGGCTCAGGGCAGAATCCACACATGGGGCAAGCCGAGAGCAGAAAGGGGCAATCACGCCCAAACTCCCTGCACAACCCCCCAAAGTCACAGGAAGAAAACAAAGCCAAAAATGTCCCTTCCCTACAGACCTCTGCTTGCCCATTATTAGCAATGAACACCAAAGAAACTGCAGCAGCAAGGGCCCAGAGAGGTTGCAAATATGAGACACCAGAGAAAGGCTGCTCAAATTAAAGAGATGGGACAGATGACCCATCAGAAACAGAGCTAAAAACAATGTTTATACAAGTGCTTTAGGAACTGAATGATAATTTCAATATAGAGATAGCAAGCATTGAAGAAGATTTACAAACCATTATGAAGGACAAAAGAGAGATAATGACTACATTAACTGAAATGAAAAACAAAATAAAAGTCATTAAACTAGATAAAGTAGAAGTGCAAAGCAGTAATTTGCAGGAAAAGCCAGCAGAAAGCACCCAGTTAGATCCACTAGAAAATTATATCCAAAAAAGGAAGGATGATTGAGATGTCTCTGGGACTATCTCAAACATCAAAGTATCAGAATAATAGGGTGTCAGAAGGGATAGAGGAAAAGCAAGGGATCAAGAAATTATTCTGGGAAATAATGACAGAAATGTTTCCTAACTTGGTGAAGGAAATAGGCATACAAGTCTAGGATACACAGAGAATCCCAAATAAGATCACACCAAGACACAGTGTAATTAAAATGGCAAAAGTTAAAGAAAAAGAGAAGATTCTAAAGTCAGCAAGAGAAATGCAAGTAGTAACTTATAAGGAGACACCCATTCGATTCTCAGGTGATTTCTCACCAGAAACTTTATAGGCCAGAAGAGATTGGCAGAAAATATTAAAATAAAGAAAACTAAGGATCTACAACCAAGAATAATGTATCCAGAAAAGCTAGCATTCAAAATTGAAGGACAGATAAAGAACTCCTCAGATTAAAAAAAAAAAGCTAAAGAAATTCATCACCACCAAACCAGTACTACAAAGAATGTTAGAGGAACTTCTTTAAGATGGGAGAAAGGATGGGAGCGTGCATAAAATAAGTGAAAGGGATGAAGAAATTTAGTTTAATTGTTAACATAAGATCAAAAGCAACAAAGATACAAAACTCATGGACAAAGTCAATAATTTAGAAGTTACCTGAGGGTAAGGAGGGAGGAGGGTGAGGGAGAAAGGACAGGAACACAGATATATGGTGAGGGAAAGAGAAGTCACTCTGGGTAATCAATACATAATATAACACATAGAAGTTGTAATGTACATTTGTACACCTGAGATCTATGTAGCTTTTACTAATCAATGTCACCCCAATACAGTTAGAATAAATAAATAAAATAAAAACATTGAGGTTTATTTTTTGAGGAAAAAGGGAAAACTGGAATTTGGTTAAACAATTATCATTCTCGTCAATAAGTCCTTATCTTAGGCAAACTGGAATTCAAGTATAAGAGCAAATACATACTCATAAGTTATATTATTCATGGAATCAGTCTGAAATACTTTAGGGTGTATTAATACTAAAAGGTAAGACAATAAAGAAAAAGGCATGATGTACAAGAAACCAGTGGTATGCTGGTAAATATTTAACAACTTAGTTTCTGGGAAGAAAATTCCTGATTTGTAGAGTTTTCAGATTTTTTATGGTATATATAGTTTCATAATGGCTGACATCAAACTGTCAACATGAGTTGGAAAAAATTGCTGACAATTGTCTTTTGTGAGTGTTTGTGCTGGTTCCATCATACCACTGCAGGAAACAATAATTAACAACAATAATAAAAAAGGTAAAATAATTCCATTAAATCTAAATAATTGTTAATATTAAAAGCAAACACAATTTATAAATATCTGGAATTAAAATCTGAAATAATCGCAATTTCAGAGAGAAGTTGAGGGGAGAGTGAAGCCAGACAAGATAGTGATAGCATGTTAAAAATTTTATCTTGTTTAGAGAAAGGACATAGATATTTATTAATTTCAGATACTTATAGAATGATAAAAACTTAGTTTTTAAAATTTTAAGATAATTACAAGAAAAATAAGAAGAGTATGCTTAACTTCCAAATCACCAGAGCATTGATTCCAAGTGGTGATATGCATACCCCCAGGCATACATGCTGGGCTGTTCACGGGTACACAAAAATAAAAAATAATGATGAAAAAAGAATAATCAAAATATCTTGGTATTGGCAAAAAATAAGACACACAAATGACGGGAACAGAATAAAAAACTCACACATAATAAACCTACAAACAATTTTTGACAAAAGAGTGAAAAATATACAAGTGGGGAAAAGATAACTTCTTCAGAAAATTGTTCAAGGACATTGGAAAACCACATGCTAAAGAATGAATCTGAACTACAAACTGTCACCATGTACAAAAATTAACTCAAAATGAATTAAAGACCTCCATATAAGATCCAAAACAACAAACTGTATAGAAGAAAATATTGAAACTGAACTTATACAGCTTGGGTTCAGGAAGAAATTCATGAACCTGATCTCAAAGGCAAGGGAAGTAAAAGCAAAAATAAATGAATGGGACTATATTAAATTAAAATCTTTTGCTCAGGAAAATAAACTATCAACAAAGCAAAGAGACAACCAACTGAATGGAAAAAATGTTTGCAAACAACACCTCTGAAAAGGGGCTACTATCAAAAACATATAAAAAAAAACTTGTACAACTCAACAACAGCAAAAATCTCCAGTTAGGAAGTGGTCAGAGGACCTGATTAGACACTTCATCATTTAAGACATACAAATGGGAGAGGAGGACAAGATGGCGACTGGAGAGGAGGTGCCCAAAGCCTCTCCCAGAAAACACAATTGAATGGCCACCCAGGAGCCAAGAAAGAGGACCATGGGAGACAAAAAATGGCAGCTGAGACATTCACGCATTGCAAGTAAACACCTAAGGGTTGGAGAGAAAGGGGCGAGTGGGAGAGAGGGGAGGGAGCAAAGACGGATTGCAACAGGACCCGATCATGGCTGGCTGCAGTGCATGGGAGGGGAGAAGCCAAAAGACAACAGGAGGAGAAGCCCTAGCAAAGTAGCAGAACAGTGGGAATCTGTTGGGGAGCTAGGCAGGGGAGCTGGAATTTGGAGCAGCGAATTGGGGACAGAGCTTGGAAGCCAGCCTCTGGAACTCTTGAGTGGTAGCAGGGAGGAGTGAGGACTCTGAACTGCAGAGATGACATCTTGACTCTAGGCTCCCTTGGGACCCACAGCGCAGGCGCGTGGGGCTCCTGCACAGGGCTGTGATTCCTGGTCCCGGCCCGCTGCGGGGATGAGCCGGCTGCCATGCGGGCAGCACACAGCCCCTACAGGAGGCTGGGGCTCCCATTCCGGCCCGCTGCAGAGGCGGACTGGCTGCCGGCACAGCATGCGTGGCTCCTGCGGCTCTGGTTCCAGGCCCGCTGCGGAGGCGGGCCTGCTGCCTTCCTACCACGGGGTCAGACACACAGCTTCAGACTTGTGTGCACACCTGCTCGTGTGCCCCTGTGTCCTAAAAGCACTGCAATCCCACAGAATCTGCCCCAACATTTGACCACGGAAAAAGACCCGGGAAGAAAGGCAGATTTGATAGCATTCACCCCAGCCAGCAGGAGCAGCCTTGGCCCACATCCCCCAGCTTCCCCAGCATAGGGCAGAAGGTGGAGTTGCCCCAGTGTGCCTTTTCTTGGCCTCTCCCCTTTCCTACAACCTCCCGAACCAACTAAGTAACTACAGAAAGCGAAGGGACCATGATAGATGTGCACTGCCTCCAAGCGTAGCAGGAGATCCAGAATAAGAAATAAACAACCCCTCTCTCTCCCAAAACTTGGCCCCCCAGTGCCACCTCGTGTCTGCCCTACAGCAAGACAAAACAAAATTACCAATCTGGGCTCCTGGCCACTACTGAACATAACGCCCTCATGTCAAAGAGGAAGAACCCAGCAGACAGGATGAATTCCTTAAAATCTAAAACTCCACAGAAAGAACAGGAAATTTATCAAGACAGCTTCTTAGACCTAGAAGTTTCTGAATTAAGTGACAGAGAATTTAAAGTAGCCATTCTAAAGGCTGTGAGAGAAATGAAAACATACTGGCAGAGCACCATAGCTGAGATAAACAACATAAAAAAGGACATGAATGACATAAAAAAGGATCTCCTTGAAAAAAAGGAACAAATTAACAAGGAAATTCAAAACATAAGGAAGATTGAGATGGAAATGCGAGAGATAAGTAATACAATAAAAGAAGTGAGAAACGAAATAACTGCCATAGGAAACAGGGCCAACCAGATGGAGGAAAGAATTAGTGATATCGAAGATCAGAACATGGAAACAACTAAGAAAGAGGAAGAGAAGGAATATAGAACCAAAAGGATCGAAAGAACTCTACAAGAACCATCCAACTCCATGAAACAAAATAACATCAGGATAATAGCAATAGAAGAGGGGGCAGAGAAATCTACAGAGAGCATACTCAAACAAATCATAGATGAGAACTTTCCAAACCTATGGAAAGATCTGGAACCCCCAAGTTCAAGAAGAAAACAGGTCCCCCAGATACCTGGACCCCAACGGATCTTCTCCAAGACACATAGTACTAAAGATGTCCAAAACTAAAGACAAAGAGACAATTCTCAAGGCAGCCAGGGAAAAAAGAACTATAACCCTTAGAGGAAAAACCCATCAGACTGGCATCAGATTTCTCAGCAGAAACTCTGCAAGCCAGGAGGGAGTGGAAACCAATATTCAAAAATTTAAAAGAGGAACTTCCAGCCAAGAATAAATTATGCAGCAACATTATCTCTCAGATATGAAGGTGGAATAAAGATCTTCTCAGACACACAGAAGCTGAGGGAATTTGTCAAGACAAGGCCAGCACTCCAAGAAATACTGAAGGACGCTCTTCAACCTGAAACAAAACATCAGGAAAAATGGAACAAAGTTGGGGCAACAAGAAAGTAACAAAAATAAAACAAAAACAAACAAAGAAATAAGTAATGGCAACAGGAAATTCTCACATATTGATCATCACTCTAAATGTTAATGGACTGAACTCACCAATAAAATGACACAAAGTAGCAGACTGGATTAAAAAACAGAACCCATCCATATGCTGTCTCCAATAAACATACCTCAGCCATAAGGACAAACACAGGCTCAGAGTGAAAGGATGGGAAACAATACTTTGAGCAAATGGTAACCAGAGAAAAGCAGGAGTTGCCATATTGATATCTAATGAAATAAACTTCAGGTTAAAAAAGATACTAAAATACAAGAATGGACGTTACATAATGATAAAAGGCACAATACAACAACAAGAAGACTTGACACTAATTAATATATATGCTCCCAACCAGGATGCACCAAAATATACAAAGAAACTATTAATAGATTTGAAAGGAGAAACTGATGAACACACAATCATTGTGGGAGACTTAAACACCCGCTAACAGTCATGGACAGATCATCCAAACAGAAAATAAATAAGTAAACATCAGCTCTAAACGACACATTACAGCAATTGGACATAATTGACATTTACAGGACACTTCATCCAGCAAAAAGAGACTATTCTTTCTTTTCTAGTGCACATGGAACATTCTCAAGGATAGACCACATGCTGGGACACAAAAGTAGTCTTAGCAAATTCAAGAAGATCGAAATCATACCAAGTGTATTCTCAGACCACAAAGCTTTGAAATTGGAGAACAACTGTAAAAGGAAAGCTGAAAATAACACACATATATGGAGATTAAACAACAGCTTATTAAAAAAGGGTGGATAAAGGAATAAATAAAAGATAAGATTAAAAATATATAGAAACTAATGACAATGAAAATACAACATATTAAAATTATTGGGACACAGCGAAAGCAGTAATAAGTGGGAAATTTATATCATTACAGACCTATCTTAAGAAACAAGAAAAATCTCAAGTAAACATCTAAACATCCCATCGTAAAGAACTAGAAAAAGAAGAGCAAACAAAACCAAAAGTCAGCAGAAGAAAAGAAATAATAAAAATTAAAGCAGAGCTAAACCAATTAGAGAACAGAAAGACAATAGAAAAAATTAATAGCATGAAGAGCTGCTTCTTTGAGAAAGTCAACAAAATTGACAAACCCCTGGCTAGACTAATCAAAGGATGAAAGGAAAGGACACAAATATCCAAAATAAGAAATGAAAGGGGAGAAATTACCACTGATACCACAGAAATACAAAGGATTATAAGAAAATGTTATGAAGAACTTTATGTCACTAAATTTAACAACCTAGAAGAAATGGACAAGTTTCTAGGAACTTATAGCCTACCTAGACTGAACCAAGAAGAACTGGATAATCTAAATAGACCAATTGATAGTGAATAGATTAAAACAGCTATCCATAATCTCCCTAAAGGCAAAAGCCCTGAACCAGATGGTTTCACCAATGAGTTTTACCAAGCATTCAAAGAAGAATTAACGCCTATCCTCCTCAGACTCTTCCAAAAAAATTGAAGGGAAGTAATACTTCCTAACTCCTTCTATGAGGCCAACATTACCCTAATACCAAAGCCTGGCAAAGACAACACAAAGAAAGGAAACTATAGACCAATATCTCTGCTGAACACAGATGCAAAAATTCTAAACAAAATATTAGCAAACAGAATACAACAGTGCATCAAAAAGATCATACATCAAGATCAAGTGGGATTCGTCCCAGGAGCACAAGGATTGTTCAACACATGAAAAGCAATCAATGTGATACACCACATAAACAAAATCAAAGATAAAGACCATATGGTCATTCCAATTGATGCAGAAAAAGCATTCGAGAAGATACAACATCCATTTATGATAAAAACACTCAATAAAATAGGTATAGAAGGAATGTATCTCAACATAATAAAGGCAATATATGACAAACCCTCAACTAACATCATACTGAATGGGGAAAAGATGAAGCCTATGCCCCTAAAATCAGGAACAAGACAGGGATGACCCCTGTCACCTCTGCTCTTTAATATAATACTGGATGTTCTTGCCACAGCAATCATTCAAGAGAAGGGAATAAAAGGTATCCAAATTGGGAAAGAAGAGATCAAATTGTCACTATTTGCAGATGACATGATCCTTT
>PVJL010019810.1:0-13168 GCA_004026885.1 Lyroderma lyra | reverse complement strand
CTCTGACTTCTTCTGTGTGACCCTCTGACTTCTTCTACGTGACGCTCTGACTTCTTCTACGTGACGCTCTGACTTCTGCGTGACGCTCTGACTTCTTCTGCGTGACGCTCTGACTTCTTCTACGTGACGCTCTGACTTCTTCTGCGTGACCCTCTGACTTCTTCTGTGTGACCCTCTGACTTCTTCTACGTGACGCTCTGACTTCTGCGTGACCCTCTGACTTCTTCTGTGTGACGCTCTGACTTCTACGTGACGCTCTGACTTCTTCTGTGTGACCCTCTGACTTCTTCTACGTGACACTCTAACTTGTGCGTGACGCTCTACGTCGCCCGTCTGAATTTGTGTTGGGAGCGCTCTCTGAGAATCAGGGAAGGCTTGTTCCTGCACTGTGGCCGCGCTTGCAGGGTGAGGACTGTGACGGTGGGCAGTCACACACGCGCGGGCACAGTCCCCTCGCAGGATGATGGACTAGAGGAAGCACGGCAAAGCTCTCAGAGTGCCGAGAACAGGACGCTGTCCCTGTCACTGTGACCGTGGAGCTCGTGTGCCCTGGACGATCCCCCAAAAGGCACCAGGGACGCGCTTCCAGGTGTGATGGCGACGGTGCCGCCTCTATTCCAGGAATCTGACTCTTCGCAGAAGCTAGAAACGGAGCGAGCTGTGCGGGGTGACTGCCGGACGTGGTTCATCTGCCAGAGGGACGGGCGCACCCGCGGGGCCGGCGTAGCCACCGCCATGGTAACGTGTGGAGCGTTCAGGCCGCGCCGTGAGCTGTTTAAGTGGCTTACACGCATTGGCCAGTGACAGAGGGTCCTCAGCGTGCAGATGAGTCACCTCTCTGCTCGCTTTCTCGCAAATCTGCAGCCTCGTTAGCTAACGGAACGTGAATGAGAATGTGCAGACCTGGGGGGTGGCTCACGCTTGTAGCTTGCTGGTTTCAGTGACACTGCGCCGAAGTCACTGCCTTCAAAATGGCATTTTGCTGTTCCAGTGCTCACTGTCCATTACTCATCGGCTGACCTTTTTATTTCATTGTGCACTAATTAGCTGTACAACTTAATTATGCACAAAACTCTAATCGACGACGGTAAGTGTGTCCAAATGGCTCCATCAATCAGGGGGAACAAATTGTGATCATTATGTGGTTTTGTTGAGTCGTGCGCTGACGGAAAAAGCGGCTTCCACAGACCGTGTGCATTTCCCTCTGAAAGGTGGCCCAGAGCTCTGACTCAGCACGGGGACTGGGGACCGAGGGCCGGGCTGGGGCCCGTCACTCCGGCACGTTAACCTGGGAATTACGTGCACGTTTCCTGGGCGTAGCCCACCTGGAAGGTTCTGCCCTCTGATGCTCTCACGGTGACAGAACTCAGGAGACTGTGTTTGCTCTTTGCTCAGTGCCCTGGCCAGCTCGCTGACCCGATAGAAGTAAACTTGAGTTTTAGGAAATATAAAAGCTGTTCACAGCCACTGGGGTCTCAGTCCTCACTGCTTCGTTTTTAAACTGACTTTTACTTTTCGTGGAGTTGTTCCTGCCCACGATTTACAGAGCTGGTGGGTTGTGCAAAGCGCAGCAGCTGTGGCCCTCCCTTCGACTGTTTTAATTGCTTTTTGTATCTACCTCTGGGCGTGTAAATAGCATCTTTAATTGCTAATTACTGGTTTTCATTTTGTGACGGTATTTATTGCTTTTGATGATAGAAGATGGAGATTTAGCTCACGTTCCCCTCGGCTCCACAGTGTTGTTCCCCCCCTCCCTGTCCCGTCGTTTCGCTGATTGTGACAACGCACGTACTGTATTCACAGCTGAGCCCCACGCGTCACAGATCCACCTGTTTTCTGCACAGCTCCGTTGCCTTTAAGAGCCGAGTCCCTCCCCTCCGCTCTCTGGATCTGCTGCCGTGTTGCCGGTGGCCTTGGCACGATGAGCATTGCCCAGGATTTCCCACGTGGCTCCATGTGCTGCCCCTCCGGGCATGCTTGGAGGCTGCTCACCGGGATCGGGTGACGGTCCTACTGAGGGCACCCTCCCTCTTGTCCAGTGTTGGAGTCTAGGCCTCTGTCCATTCACGCCTGCTTGCTTTTTGGCTTTTTTGTTTGTTTTGGAGTGCGCACCTCCCGTAGCATCCCAACAGTGAGCATTCAGAATTGCATTTGGAGAACTCGACGCGTTGTCCCAGCGTGTCTTTACTATATTAGCGTACTTAATCGGTGGCTTTGTGATCACTTGTCATTTAGAAAGTATGTTTTCTTCAAGCTGCGAAGACATCGTTCTGGGTTCTGCCTTCAGTGAGGTTACGGAGAGTCTAACGCTGTGCGTTGATTAAAGGGTCAGACCACCAGGAAGATACAGTGGTTACAGCACGCACACACCAATCAGGAGAGCCTGGCAGCACCTAAAACTGACAAATAAAGGGGCAAATAGACAGTTGTCAGTTGCAGTGGGAAGACTCAGCCCCCACTCTCCGTCACCACGCACGTGGCACGTGCCAACCAGACAGAAGACAGACACGTAGAAGAGTGACGCTAAACAACTGAGGACGTGCACCGCCGTGCAGGCTGACGGGTCACCCTCCCGTCAGCTGCCCCCGGGACATGCGCCACACGGACCGGTACTCAGACCACAAAACGAGTGTCAGCGAACTCACTGGTCACCCAGCATCGAGGAGACGGACACAGTCAGCGCTGCGCCGTGACCGCTGTCTCCTGTCTGGCCACCCCTTCTCTGTTGTGGCTGCTACTGAATGTGTTTGTTTTTCTGTCATTTCACCTTCTCTCTCCTTGTGTCTTTGGACCTAAAGTGAGTTCCTATAAGTAACATGTCAGCGAGTCGTTTTTAACCCATTCTGCCAAACTCTGACTTTTAATTGCAGCATCTGAGCCACGTGAGAGTTACTTTTGTGTGTCAACGTGGCTCGGCAGTCGTATCCAGTGTTCAAACACTAGTCTAGATGTTTCTGTGAAGGCACCTCATGGATGTGCCGAGATACCGTGGTTTTTAAAATTCTTTT
Source organism: Lyroderma lyra (assembly GCA_004026885.1). Taxonomy (NCBI): domain Eukaryota; kingdom Metazoa; phylum Chordata; class Mammalia; order Chiroptera; family Megadermatidae; genus Lyroderma; species Lyroderma lyra. Next base: position 10,160 of record PVJL010019810.1, on the reverse strand, counting down.
CTACCGCGTGTGCGGGATCGGGCGCTGCCTGTCTCTCAGCAGTTTTAGAAAATCGTCGGCCGTCGTCTGTCTCCCTCCCCCCATCTCTCTCTCCTTTCAACTTCTTAAATATATGGATTCTACTTTGCTTTTGCACCCTAAAGCTCATAGCCTCATCTCTGAATACCCTAGTCTTTTCCTATTACATTTTTTCACTTTAAAATCCTTTATTTATTTTTAAAATCCTTTATTTATTTATAACAACTTTACATTTATGGAAAAATCGAACTGACAGTGCATCCTTTCCGTACACCTTTACACCCAGTTTTCTCTACTGCGAACACCCTACCTTAGTACAGTTGTTACAACGAAGGAACCAGAGTGTTAAATTATTACTCGGTGAGGTTTACAGTTTTCTCAGAAATCCGTGGTTTTACTTCATGTCCTTTTTCTGTCCTGGGTCCCGTGTCACGTTGCCTCTTTCTGACACCATCCGGTCACTTGTGTAGCAGGATGGGACAGTTTTTCCAGCTGCCCCTGGGGTCGCGGGTTTTAGGGCCGAGGGCCAGTCTTACCACATCACAGAGGCTGCACAAAGCCCGGCTCAGACAGAACCCAGCACGGATGCCGACATGGAACAGGAGCACCAGGCACACGGAAGGAGCTCGCTGCATTTCAGAAACACGCAGAGAGACCCACGTGAGAAACTGTCACGGTCGTTCGCCAGCACTGCAAACCCGAAGGCCTGGTAGCGTTCACCTGGACTTGCTAGTGTTTCTCGGTTTCATTTTAAAACGATGGTGCACGAGTTCAAAAGCAGCGTTGTCAGCTGTTACACCGATGGAAGATTCTCGCTGAAGGGATGAATTCCTCTTGTTAGGAATGAAGAACTCAGGCACTTTAATGATGCACCAGATTTCAGTTTTAGGAATCTAAAAAAGATAGACACACTTGCCTGAAGTACGTCATTAGGTGATGGATGTTAAGGGCAGCGGGCACGTCGTAGTTAGCAAGGTAAAATTACCGTAAATCCACGAGCACGGGGACAGCCCAGCGCCTCCCGGAAATGGGGACCGCGCACCGAGCCAGTAGGTGTCTCCGGGTGCAGCGCAGCTGACAGGCATCCGATGTGGTGGCTGGAGCCGTCCCGACGTTGCCCGAGCACAGGCCGTCGGTCTGTCTGCAACCTGATGGGGCCTGTAGCCCAGGTGACCCCGGGGACACGGACGTGGCACCTCCAAGGCCCAGCAAGTGATGGCCGGGAAGGCCCGGTGGGGTCCGCGTCGCACCCCAATTGTGGGGTGCCTGCTGGGCAGGTCCACGTCGGTTCTCCGGCCTGGCTTTTGCCCGTCTGCTTCTGGTGGGGCGCGCGCACGTCACGTGCGTGGTGACGTCTGCTTCTGGTGGAGCGCGCACGCGTCACGTGCGTGGTGACGTCTGCTTCTGGTGGAGCGCGCACGCGTCACGTGCGTGGTGACGTCTGCTTCTGGTGGAGCGCGCACGCGTCACGTGCGTGGTGACGTCTGCTGGTGGAGCGCGCACGCGTCACGTGCGTGGTGACGTCTGCTTCTGGTGGAGCGCGCACGCGTCACGTGCGTGGTGACGTCTGCTTCTGGTGGAGCGCGCACGCGTCACGTGCGTGGTGATGGCCCACGCAACCAGCCCGCGCCCCCCCCCACCCCCGCCCAGCGCCCACTCCGCTGTACCCGCCCATCGGGTCCCAGGCCGACCCCTCACTGACGACGTCGTCATGGGGACCACGCCCTGCGTGGCTCCGCGTCCCAGTGCTGCTCGCCCGCTCTCTGCGGGGTGGCTGAGGTCACTTCCTCTCGTTTTCGGAATGGATCCCACGCTGGGTCTGCCCCGCGGTCAGTGCTTTCCTCCCGGGGTTACCGTCCCCTCCTCCTCTTCCCAGGCTCCCCACCTGCTGGCCCGGGAGTGAGTGCGGCCCGGCCGGCGCCCCCGGCATGCTGGCGGCCCTAGAAGCCGATGGGCTGTGCGCTCCTGCCCTGCCATCTGCCCGCCGGCCTCAGTTACACCTTCTTCTTGGCTTCCAGGCCCAAACCAGCCCCCGGTACCTGCGATTTCTTGCTCGTAACACCTGCACCTGCTCCCTCCCCAGTGTCTGTCACCCACTAGCCAGGTCGAATTCCTCACACAAGACCCTCCCCACCGACCTGCACCTCCGTCTCCCAGTTCCTAAAAGATTTGGGGTAAAAAAGTGCTTGTAGCCCCTCCGGCTTCCTGCTGAGAAAGCAGTTTGCTTTTGAAATACTGAAATCACACGTGTGCTGCTTCACTGGCAGTAGTGACAGGCGAGCAGTGCTGCAGTCCGGACACTCGTGGGTGACAACACACGACTGTCAGAGCTTCCCCACGACTGCACGTCACGGCGTTCCCAGGCGTTCTCCTCGACGTAAACGGCGTATGTGTAATTTTTTTTTCAAAAAAAAAAAAAAAGCCAAGATGATCCTATTTTCTGTATAAACTAATGAAACTTAAAACATTAATGATGTGAATGAACTTTTTATCAGGAAATGCATTTCGGGCTGGTTTGTGGCTTAGGTCGTGCCGACCTCGTATGAGGATGTCTTTTCTACCTGCCGGGTCTGTGCGCTACGGACAGGAAGCTGCTTAAGTTCTCAGCTGTGATGGTCAGTCTGTCGCCAGCTCTACGTTGTGCCCTGTGCATTGCTGTCTGGTGCACACGCAGGCAGGACCGCTACGTCTTCCCGGTAGATCGAGCCTGTTATCATTACGTGTCCCTCTGGGTCTCTAGTCATTGTCTTTGCTCTGAAGTTTACTGACGCCAGTACACAGGAGGCTCTCGTTACCCAGCACCCATGGGGATCGGGAGACGCCCAATACAGGTGAGCAGACTCTCCATTAACCGGAACTCAAGCAGCCAGCAAAATGTGCAGTTAACAGAGTCTCTTGTAATCACTTTTTTTTAAATTCCTGGTGGCATGGTGTTTCACCCTCATCCTTTCACTTACCAGTGATCTGAAGTAGTCGCTCGTAAACAGCGAGTAGTTGGAACTTCTTTTTCTTAAAGGCACTTCCAGTTGTGCCTTTTAAGTCACTGACACGCGAGACTTTTTCATTATGGTTGAATGGTTGTCTTCTCCATCGCTTGTTCTGTTTCTCTTCCCTTGCTTTTCGTGGGCGACCTGGACATATTTTAGGATTCCCTCTTGATTTATGTTTAGTGCTCCTGAGTGTGCACCCATTTTAAGGTGGTGGTTCTGGGACCCCAGGTACACACACACATGCTGCTTATCACAGCCTACTGACAGTACCGTTCACTGTCTTCAGGTAGATAATTTTATCCCCCCACTGGTAGACACTACTGTCTTGTGTCTCAGAGGGTTATATATTTTTATTTTAATCATCACACATGATTATAAGGTTCATTAGATGAAGACAATCTACTCATATATCAAAGACATACTAGGTTTTTCTGTTCATTCCCCTTTCTAGATGCTCCAGGATTCTTTCTTTTATCATTTCCTGTATGTTTGAAGAAGTGGTCTTAGTCATCCACTATGGGCATGTCTGTTAGCAACACATTTTGGCTTCACTTTTGTCTGACAATGTCTTCCTTTTCACCTCATTCCTGAAGGACAGTTTTACAAGACACAGAATTACAGTTGAAGCTTTTTGAAGCAAGAACCCCTTGTCAGTGCCCCCATGCCCAGAAGGGGGACGTCTTTCCTGTGGTCAGCGCTCATATTGAAATACTCAGCACCGATCACGTAGACCTTTCAGTAAATAACCTTTAGATGAGATGAGAAAGAGCCATCCGTGCAGAGCGCCAAAGAAGGGTGCATGGGCCACACAGAAAAAAATGTATCTGGGATGTTTATTTGTTGGGCAAATGAAATCAGAGACTTAAAACTCCAATAGTCATTTCTCTTGTAAGTAAAAATGAAAAGTTTCAATTATTTTAAATAGCATTCAATGTGTTGCAAGAAATTGAAATTCCTCTTATTTAAACTGTATGACATAATTTTCTTTATCGGGTAAGGAAAAAAGTCCACAGCAATAATGATAGATGGTGTGTTTTCGCTGTCCTTATGGAAGTAACTTCAATAGGGTAAACACTAAAAAATAGTTAAAAATTTGCAATAGACCGCCATAAAAAAATTAACCGATGCAAATGAATAATTTTGGGAATGTCTAATTAGGCCCATACCTGTGAACTGGTTAAGAGTCCCAACATACTTAATTGTCTCTTTCAGTTTAAGACCAATTAGCTGTGGATCATTTAGCAGTGGTGGTTGCCCTGCGTAAGGTTTCAGATTAAACAGAGAAGATATACTCTTGTTCCATTTTACCTGTGATGCTTTTCTGGATTTAACACTGGTGTAAAAGGAATAATGCAGCTCCATTTACTACTACTACTTTGACATTTCCGGATTTCAATCAATTGCTTGTCTACTTGTCATGCATGCTAAATCCAGTGGAGATGGAAACCTTCTGAGGAAATGCCAGGGCACGCGGCACGCGGCCAATGAGATGTGGAGATATTTGATATCTTCCCCATGAATATTTAATACTTTAAACTCCATGTCAGCTTGCTTTTCTGTAGAGGAAAGTCATTTATACATGCAAATCACTCCTCTTTCATTTATTCACAAGGGAAGCAAGGCAGTGACTTGTTATAAATACATTTAACTTTAACTGTGATTGGCACCATGGTCCTTCTCATGCGATGGATCACAAAAGGTTTAGACTAGAATAAAATATTATCAATATTAATGAGTATCACTTTATTTTGAAAAATTATTATTGAAAAAAAAAATGTTATCTGAAAAGAAAATGGAATGCTGTCTAACCCAGAAGGAGTCAAATATTGATAGGAGCAGAAATTTTTAAATCAAGTTAAACATGACAGGAGAAACGGCACCACCCATGTGACTTCCTCTACCAAATGCCCGATGTTCTATCAGGTGGAGATTTGAAATGATTTTTGTGTTTCCTTGATCAACAATGAAGTAGCCACCAAAAAAACGTGTTTTCCATATATATTCCTTATGCACAGCCTCATATATAATACACACGTGTCACATACAGGGTGTATGTGTGTGTGTGTGCGCGTGGAGACTAAGATGTGTACATTCTCCTGGTTGAGAATAAATGGACACAGTGTCCTGGAGACCACGTGGGTGTCCACAGTGGCACCACAGTGCGTGCTGACAGGGGAGATGCCATTCTTCAGCATGGGGCGGTTGGTTATCTGTGACCAAAGGAAGCGTCGTGACGTGTGGTTACTGAGTCAGTAGCCAAGTTTCGTGTCATCTGTTGTGTTCACTTTTACGACACCCTCTGCACTTCCTGTCCTGTACCGTTTCAGACAAAGCGCCCTGCCTGCCCGTGGTGTCTGCAGTCCACCCCACTGTCTACCCTGCTACATCCTACTGTTGTATTCATACTGTATCACTGTCAGACGGTATATGATTGTACGGTGTTCCATTATATACTGTTAAATGTTACATTATTTTTAGATATTATATATTCCAACCTTGGTGGAAGGGACATATCAGGTACTAATAATTAATCGATGTGCAGCTAATAAACTTAAGGATGTTAACTCACGGATTCACGTTTCTCATTAAAAGGTGCCTAACTGAAGGTCGTCTGCCCCAGTGTGACACTTGCCTCCGCCTACGGCGCACGCCAAAGAGCCTCCAGGACAAGAACCCGCTGACTTCGAGAAGGCCTGTATGCCGACATGATTCATGTCTTTACTGTCTGCTACTAACATGGTCATAATGACATCAGACTTGTTCTTCGGGCTTTTTACAAACCCTGTTCTTCCACAGCCCAACCTGCTGAAAGTGTGTAAGATAACTTTTATATTGTCAGCAATACTATTTTTACGGTTTCTCTTTTGAAATTTAGAAGGAATGTTACTGTAGAAGGAAGAAAAGGGATGTGTATGTGTTTTTGAGAAAAGTTACCAAAAAAGGTAGTGTCTTAATAAGTGGATTATTTCTAAATGAGGAAAAGGAGACAGACCGTGAAAGTGGTAGAAGCTTATTTTAAAATATATATTGAGAAAGGAGTTTTGTGTATAAATGCTAGAACCAGACCATGGGAACATGCTGACCCCCTAATTAGACCGACCAGACGCCCGTTTTAAATGGGACAGAGAACAACGGTCCTGTCCCAACCTCAAACGGTACGTGCCATCGGCCTAGACTGGGCCAAATTTAGGGCGTCAGTAGGCTGAGTGTACGTCCCATGGGAAACGGGACAGCTCCGTTGTTTCCTGGCCCATTTTAAAAGGGGTGTCTGGTCAGCCTCCTCCTAACCCAACAAAGACTTAAATTCAGATAGAAGCTAACGTGGCTAGTTAAGAAAGTAGCCCTCTGAAGTGACCTCTGAGGCATAGGACGTTTACTTGTAAAACGCTTCCTGTCCTCCTCACCTCTGGGGAAACGTTAGATGGTCCCTGTGATTCACAGTAACGTGCTCAAAAAATAACAACACGAGTAGCTAGACACCCACCTCGTGGTTAGAATGGGAAAGCGTAAGAGGTATAAAATGTGCCCTCCAACTGTAAGAACATTACACTAGATGCACAATACAGAAAAGGGACACACGGAACTTGGACCGTGATTGCTGACAGGTTAGAAATGACCGAGCGTGTGAAGGAGGCCTGTAAGACCTGACCGCCTCGGGTCCCACCTTTCAGCACGACAGACGCCGCCGTTAGGACGTCCTAGCACCGTGGGACCGCGTCATCCGACCACGAGGGGCTGCGTGCCGGCTCAGGAGAGGCCCGTGGCGTCCTGGACAAAGGTCAGTCGTTCCTTTCTACAGCCCCCACAGGGCCACAACCCAGGGCACCAGAGCGTCTACTGTACCTAGGGGGGCAGCAGGGGCACCAGGCAGGAGACCCCGCTGCCCCCGGTACAGTAGACGCTCTGTCAAGTGGAACGCAAGCCACCGGCAGGCCTTGAGGTTTTGCAGGTAGGTGGCTTGCAGTTCCAGTTGACAGTCTACTTTACACTTGTCCACCGTCCATGGGGCTCCTTACTGCAATATAAAAGTTACATAAAAGTTACCCCACTGCTAGGTCTCTTTAGAGCATTTTTCTCAACCTGTCAAAACTCCATTTCCTGGCAGTTGTCTTCACCTTGGCTCAAATGTATGTAATAAGTTCGTTAGCCTTCCCCCAGGTTTGCCGGCTGGCTACTTAGCTCAGTTGGTTAGGCTGCGGGGCTAGAACCCTGAGGTCGTAGGTTCAAGTCCCACATAGGCTGCTCTACATACAGTAGCCTCACCAGTAACCGGAACTCAGGCAACCGGTAGAATCTTGTAGAATCTTGTTGCTTGAGTACCGGCTAAGGGCGAGGCTACTGTATTGTGTTACACGTTCTATTGTGTTACACGTTCTATTGTGTTACACGTTATGTGAAGCAACCACTTACCTGCCCGGAACTCAAGCAACCGGCAGAATCTGGATAACGGCGAGGCTGCTGTATTGTGTGTGTCACACTGTATTGTGTGTGTGTCACGCTGTATTGTGTGTGTCTCACACTACATGAAGCAACCACTTACCTTCTTGACTCCAAGAACAGTTGTAAGAGAGCGCCTGCAGACGCTTCGGCATCAGGGTCACTGCCTGCTCTCCAAACCCCCACGCTGAGATGAAGCCGGTCCCGATTCTGTCAGCAGGACAGGCGGTGGGGACGGCAGCCCCTCGTCAGCTGCTCCTCCAGCGTCACCTACACAGTCCTGGAAGCAAAGGGGAGGAAACGTGCGGCAGGAGCTTAGGAACTGCAGATAGGCACTCGCCTTAGCGAAGAGCGCGGAGGGCCCCATCCTGTTTGCAGAACGTGCAGCCTTTGCTGTGCTGACGCTGCACAGACGCTGAAGCCCAGGACGTCTGAGGGTTTCCGCGCTGGTCCTCGCCGTCACAGGCAGGGTCCGCGTGTGGGAGCTGGGGGTCGGGCGGGCTGGCTGACGTCTGTTTACCGGCAGGAAGGAGCAGCGTCGCTGTAGGAAAACAACAGCCCACACACGGTTCTCCTTGTCTCTGCCCACATCATGCCAGAGCTCGCTGACCCGGGGAAGGAGCACACGTCAGACCTCGTAGGCGCACTGGTCTAGGCCAAGTAAACCTAAGGTGTGTGCGTGCCCGCTGACCCAACTTCATGGGGACACGGGCCGTGGTGCCATGTCACCCACAGCACACTCACCATGCCTGTGTGTACGTGTGCGGACAGAAGGCCACGCGCCCACAGACGGCACGCGTGCAGGACCACAGTGCAGCCATTGGCAATGGCCCACGTGTCTCCATTCCGCTAAACCTACATAAACTGTAAACTGTCCTGTGAACACGCGCGTTAGTCATCTTACGTGATCACACTTGTAACCCAATCATAAATAGAGTGTGGGTGGGTGGAGTATTGTACAATCTCGCAGAATACCCACGTGACACACCCAGGGAAGTGACAGACCGATTCTGAGAGCTGTGCACGCGTTCACTTACGCTTTAACCCTGCCGAGGTGACAGCTGGTGGGAGGGTTACGCACAGACACTTTTGTTAACGGTTACGTATTTGTTTAATAATTTCTACATTGTAACTGAAAATAAAAATCACATATGTGCTATTTTTTTTTGTTTTTTCACATCTTAGCGCATACTAGTAACAAATGTATCTCTCAGATACACGTGAGCTATGCTGTAACTTTTTTTACTGTGACCTCTGCAAGTGAATGCCGTACATTTCTACAGTAAGTAAATGAAGCATCTCGAGGCACAGATAAACCAATGCGGCATATTTTGAAGGTCAGATGTAAACCCAAGTAAATGTAAACTTTCAGCAGCATTTAAGTTAGACCCTAAAGTCTGGATTATTACATAAACGGTGCGGAGCTGCTTCCTAGGCGCTCGGGAAAATGAGGCTGGTCTGGTGAAAATACTCCTGCTGCATCACATGTTTGGGTATAAAAAACAACCCAAAAGCCTGTAGAAGTAGGAGAAAATAGCAACGAACGTCTTTACCAAGGACACTGCACGTCGGCACGCCCGAAGGGAAGCTGGTCCCCACACATCTCCCACCACGTCCTTGTCTGCTCGCCCCTATGGGCGTCAAGCCCGTCGGTGGGCCAGCTCCGGCATCTCTGCCACAGGTCCCCATGGGTCCTGTGAACAACAGAGCCGGCGGCCCTGCACTGAGACCTGTGACGAGCGTCTCATCCTCAACGTGCGAGTTCAAGGCGTCTCTCTCCCAGAAAGAGAGAATGACAACCTGAGCGCCCCCATGCACGTGAGGCGGCGGCCCTGGGTGTTCCTATGTCCTGTGCCCACAGATGGCCGAGACGGCAGCGCTGCAGACCAGTGTGGGGGCAGCCCGTCCATGTAACGAGTGTGCTTTTGCTCCCAGCACAACATGGTCCAGTTCGTTTCCCTCCCACACGTGCGCCCACCTCGTCCCTTGTCCCCATAGTAAATGCTCTCTGCCCCTCCCCCAAACTTCGCTCACCACCTGCGTCCTCATCTGCAGGACCCTCAGTCCGTCTAAATTGACAGCCTTCTCCCACTGTGACCCCTGCGGGTCCCCCGCACTGCACGGGGCAGCCACATGCAGACCTCGCCCCTCACTGCCCTGCTCAGAGTGTAGGCTGTGCCGTGCACCGTGTGGACACTGACCTCTCAGGTTCCTCCAGGACCCACGAGGCTCCAGTCACCTGTCCCTGGCCGTCTGTCCAAGCTCAGCTCCTGCTGCCCAGCCTGCTGGAACAATAGTAATGACAGTACGTTTTTATCGTGGAAGTGTGCAGTACGTAAAATCACCTAGTTTTAAAGCAACGTGCCCAGCAAACTACTAGTCAGCACTCAGTGAAGCGGCCCCCACGGGGACTGGCAGGTGCTGGGTCAGTGTCGTTTCTGGCTGCTGTAGTGCCCGGTCACGGTCAGAAACCGGCCCAGCTGGTATGATATCCCATCCCACGCCGCACCGTAAACTCTGCACTGCCTGCGCAGTTAATACAATAACTAAAGACAAACAGCATAACAGTTTTATTACGAAAACTGTGAAGGCAGTGTGCAATTTTAGTTAAACGGCAGTCAGTACATGTGTCACCTTAATGAGCGTCACTAACCTAACTTTTCAAGTAAGTACCTTAGGAGAAAACACACACACACACACACACACACACACACA
>PVJL010019809.1:0-13168 GCA_004026885.1 Lyroderma lyra | reverse complement strand
AGTAAACATAGTAAACATGGTAAACATAGTAAAACAGGACATTTCAGAAACCCGCTCATGCGACCATGCTGGCAAATTCTGCTATAAAGTGGAGACCCTTCCTCAAAGGGGTGAATTTGGTTATAAAATTTCAACTTTCAGGGGGCTCCCTGGTGGTGTAGTGGCTAGGCTTCAGTGCTCTCAATGCCGCAGGCTGGGTCTGATTCCCAGCCAGAGAACTACCCACCCCACCAAAAAATTCAACTTTCTTGCCCCTTTCACAGCATGCCATATATGGCTTAAATTAAAAACAACAACAACAACAACAACAACAAAACAAACCAAACAAAACAAAAACAAAAACAAAAAACATTAAGTGGAGAGGACACTCAGATGCAAAGGCTCTTTAACCCCCCAAAACAGCAACACTGCACCTCCCTCTATTTAACATTTGCATATGTAGTAAAAGCCAGTCAGTGGCCTAGACTACGGATAAGTACTCCGTCCAGGCTTTCCATTCCTCGCGGAGGCAAAGCTGTTTTATGAATGCCGACACAGTCACTAGACCTACCGATGTCTCTCACCCATCAGTAGCCCAATGACAGCATTAGGGAGGCAGATGGAAAGAACAATTCAATAGGGTCTGTCTCATAGTGGAGGGTCAGTACAGCCAGCTCCTCACATGCAAGTTTCATGTTACACCAGCTGGCCTGCCCAGTGTTGCCAAGGAGAGTCATTAGCACTGTGTGGCCATACAGCCTCTCTGCCCTTACCCACTGTGGGCCAGGAGAGAGCTGCCACAGGAGAGGATTTCTGCTTACAAATCCATGGGCCACAGACAGCATTTGCCCTTTTGACCTTTGATTCTGAACTCCCAGTGACTCTGCAGACAGGAAAAACAACAATAGTATAGTCAAATGTTGGCTGATGGATTCTACAGAAAGCTTTCCTTGACTTTTGATGAATTCTTGTACCTGTAGTCAAGCTCTTGCTGCAATTGATAAATGAGCTTAGTTCTGACATGAATGTTGGCTGATATTTTCATTTAAGTTAATGAGTAGGAGGAAAGAGAAACAACCAAGAAGACGTATATGGGAATTTCAGTCATTTATCAATGACACGAGTGACTTCTTTGCTGAATCAGGTCATAATTTTGAATACTAAGAATACTGCCTCAGTTGCTTATGCTATTCACAATGCAGTAGCTATGAATGCAACAAACCTTTAAGTGTAATCTACATGGTTACATGGTTAACATTGTCTCCATTACTTAATCTTGAGGCTAGAAAACCAGTGAAGCAATAAATCAAGCTCAGATGTGTAGTGTTTGCCCATTCCTCTGGTGTAAATCTTAGTATGCAACCCTCATGTGTTAATCACCTAGCTGGAAGCTCCAAGAGGGCAACAGAACCTTATCTACTTGCTTAACGGTGCATCCCCAGGAGCTTAACAGTTCACAGCACATGACGCATGCTCAAAAGATACTTATTTAAGGAGGGAAAAGGACTGCTCTACTTTCCTTATTCTGAAATAAAGAGAAAACTAAAGTTCCTCACCTTTGGGGAGTGATTTTATTAAAATCCCTGGTTTTGGAGATTCTTGTTACTTTTTGTTCCCAATTTGTGACTGAGATCTGGCAATCCCAACAGAGGCTGAAGCATGCATCCCTATCCCTTTCCCTTCCTTGGTCAAGAACACAGGACAATTGAAGGAAAGAAGTGAATCAGGAAATCCAAACTGCATTTCTGCTACTTAGTTCAGTATAAATTCCTGGCTGATCGAGAACTTGGGTTGACAAGGAAGAGATCAGTCATCCATGCTAAATGTTACCTTCTTCCTTCTCATACTTATATCAATTACAGTTTGTTTTGTTTTGTTTTTTATGTTTACTGTCTTCATTCTGTTTCTATGTGAGTAATGTCTCCTTCAGGTCTTTTCTTGAACATCACTTTGCTGGTAAGGTTCTTGGCTACCATATTTAAACCGCTTTTCTCTCAAATCACCACAATCTACCCATTTCTTTATTTTTCTCTAAAACTCTCTATGTATATACAGTTTATATATAAATTTCCTATATAAACATTTATATATTTTTCTCTAAAATACTCCAAATACTATATATGTTTATTTGTTCATTTTCTGTGTCTTGCAACCCCACCAGAAGGTAAACTCCACGAGGACAGGGATTTTTTTTTTTGTCTATTTTATTTAGTGCTGTATCTCCAGCTCCTGAAACAATAGAGATTTGTTAAATAAATGAACAAACGTACCAAACACATGTCATCACCATCACAAGACAAACATGATTCTTATCCTTAAAATGTATATTGTCTAGGAAGGCCGTTAAACAAAAATCACAACACTAAATAATTAATTATAATTTTATGTAATTTGAAGGAAAAGTCCAGAAGCCTTCAGTTAGTCTTGAATTCATGGGAGGTCTCACTTAAAAGACACTGATTTTCCAGCTGAGAGCTAAGGGAAGGTAAGTAGACATGACCAATGACTGAGAAAGTTACCTTCAAGCACATGAGAACGTAGGGAGCACAGCGAGACCTAGAAAACGTTACTCACTGACAAGATCCGGTCAGTCGTAAATGAGTAAGAGTGAAATATTAGGAATAAAGGAGATACGGTGGAAGAACTAGCCATGAACAATGAATCTACTCAGACAAACAACTAAGAATAAATACAGTAGCGATTATGGTTACGGGCCAGAGTGAAAATGTTATAAACCTGGACAAAATAAAAATGGTAACATAATGACAAAAATAGGAAGAGGAGAGGGAAATTGCAGAAAGTGTAAATGCTAATTTCCTCATCTTTTGTAGCAAAGAGTTTGCTGATGCTCTTAAAATCAAAATATATAGTTTAAAAAATGTATAATGGGTTGTTTGTTTTCTTGCGTTTTAAGAGGTCTGTCTGTATCCTGGACACAAGTCCTGTATCAGATACCTGCTTTGCAAATATCTAGTCCTAGTCTGTGGTTGGTCTTCACTCTTTTAACAATGTCTTTTGAAGAACTGAAGTTCTACATTTTGATAAAGTCTGATTTATCACTGTAACAGCCCCAGGTTGGAAAACCAAATGCTCATCAACAGGCAGTGACAAGCAAACTATAGTATACAAGGGCTGTGCAGAAAAAATCCAGTCACTTCAATATAACGAAAATGGTTTCATGGCTGGATACTTTCTGGACAGCCCTTCTACATACAATGGAATACCATGCAGCAATAAAAGGGAATAAACTACGGATGACATAGCAACGCATGTGAAGCTCAAAGTAAGTACACTGACTGAAAAAAGCCAGGAAAATAAAAGAGTATGATTCAATTTACATAAAACTCCAGAACATTCAAGCTCATCTACGTGAGAGAAAGCAAATCCCTTTGATGAGGCAAGAGGGCCAGGGAGGAGCGACAGGAAAGGGTCTGCAAAGGGGCATGAAGAGACTTTTGGGGTTGAAGGGTATGTTCACTACCCTCAGTGTGATCATTTCATGGGTGTGTATACATGCAAAACTTAGCAAACTGGACATGTGAATTGTACAATGTGTTACATTTTAGGTACAACAGTACATTTTATGCGTAGGTTATTGCATGCCAGTTATCCCAATAAATCTGTTATATAAAACAGAATGATTCTGTTAATGTTTTGTGTTTTTATTAACCTTTTAGAGGTTTTCTAGGAAGTAATATTACTGGTGGTGAAGAGACCTTTATCTGAAGTTAGCTCTTCTGGTTTTTTTTTTCAGTTTTTTTTTATTTTATTTTTTAATAAGGGAACTGTAAAATTTTTACATTTAAAATATAATGTATATAATATAATCCCATTTTAATAAATTTTAAAGAATTTATTCTTATACATCATTCTTATAAAAATATAAATGAAGTACATTTTATTTGTATATGTGTATTATATTTCCGTGTATGTGTGTGTATATACGTACACACACAAACAAGGTTTACAATAATGTTAAATGTAATAGTTATCTGGTACTGGTGGGTTAATTTTTTAAAAATTGTATTTGGAACTTCTCTGTATTGCTTGGGCTTATTTCAAGCAAGTAGATTTTTTGTAAACAAAGAGAGTTATTAATTATGCTAGTTGTAGAAGGGTGAGGAGGTGGGGCGGGGGAGGGCTGACAGGACAGCAGGAAGTGACACAGGGGAGGACCCCGGGGCGCAGCCTGAGGCAGGCGAGGCGGGGCGTGAAGACCCTCCCCCCAGGCGCGTGCGCATGCGAACCGAGGTGAGGCGGCAAGGGAGAGACCCTAATGGCGTAGGTAGGATCTTGCAGACAGCTGTAGGGATTGAGACTTCGTGCAGGTTTGAAGCAGGGAACTATAATGAGATGTGTATAATGAAAAGCTCACTCCTTTGAAACTCTACCCAGAGGGCTGCTGTTTTTTAGAGGCTTGGTAACAGGAAAATAGTCATTGCTAGTAAACTTAAAAAGAAAAAAGAAAAAGAACAGGACACCTCGGGCTTTCTCCTGGAACAAGAAGAATTTTCCCAGTCCCGTTCCACTCATTTCGTGCGTTAGCTGGCACTGTGGCCCCAGGGGACACGCTGAGGTTTGCATTCGGTTTCACCACCATCAGGAGATTATACAAACGTATGTGTTTCTGCACAAGGTGAAAAACCAGGCTTTGATGAGTGATAAAAGGTGAGTTTCTCATTTAAGGCAGGCAGAGAGGGGGAAGAAAGGGAGGGAGAAAAGAGAAAGAAAGGCAGATTACAAAGAACTGCAAAACTAAGTATTGTTGAATGAAGCACATAATGGAGTTGCAGGCAGAAACTAGAGAAGAAGGGGGGAAAAGAAAAGAGAGAGGGAGAGGGAGGAGAGAAAGAAAAGAAACACAATGAAATGAACAGGATCAACACCAGCAGACGGGGGTGGACCCCTTCAGGCCTGGGCCTTGCTGTAATTACTTAGCTCAGTGGGTCTGGGCACCAAGCAATGGGCCCTAAAGGGCTTGGATTAGAACCATTACTGTGACCAATTAATTTCTCTGTATTCCCTGCTCTGCCTCACCTCCGCCACTTGTCATCATCTCAGGTCATGTACTTCAGGTTTGCACATCTCCGATTATTTTCCTATAAAATGGGAGCAGAGACCATTTTTTTTTCTACCTCATGAGACTGCTTTTAAAAGTCTGCATAATTTATGTGAAGGAAGTCAGAATGTCAATATTTGAAACAGAATCCTCGATTCAGAGCTAATGTTTTTGGCTTTGCTATAATAGTTTGTCAATAAACAAAGATTTACCTAAAAGTCTATTTGGTGTTCAAAAAACTCTATTCAGAGTTCAAAGCTGTGGAGAAGATACGAAGTAGATATTAAAAAGAGTCCCTTTTCATCAAAATTTACAGCTTCTGGTCTTCAAGTGACAATGTTAAGAAAATGAAAAGGAACACCACAGACTGTAGGAAGTATTATTATACAAGGTCCTCGAATAACATCATTCAATGTCATTTCATTATCATGTGATGAGATGCAGTAAGAACTTAACTCTTGCTTATATCCATTAATTTATAGTAAAACTAGATTCATTATATGCCATTTTGCTTGAAGTCACAGAACCTATCAACAATATAAGTGAGGACTGACTCTATCTGTACACACGCACACAAGTACATACAGTCATGTCTCATTTAATGACGGGGATTGATTCAGACAAATGTGTCAGGCAATTACGTTGCGCAAACATGCTAGGTTATACTTACACAAACCTAGATGGTCCAGCCCGCTACATAGCCAGGCTATATAGTATAGCTTATTGCTCCGAGGCTTCAAGTCTGTATGGCACGTTAATGTACAAAACAGCACGGGATTAAATCAATCACATGAGAAATGATGCAATCAAGAGACTTAGTAAACATGAGATCTATGTGGCTGCTTGTGGGCCTAACATGGCATACTGTTTTACAGCACACTTTTTTTAATAAGTAGAAGGAGTGAACTCTAAAATAATGGTAAAAAGTATAGTATAGTAAATAAACCAGTGACATAGTTGTTCATTATCATGCATTATGTACCGTATGTAATTGTATGTGCTATACTTTTATATGTCTGGCAGAGAAGTAGGTTTGCACCAGCATCACCACAAACACATGGATAATGAGCTTTGTGACAGCAATGACATCAGTAGGCAGTAGGAATTTTTCAGCTTCATTATAACCTTATGGTACAAGTGTCATATATGTCATCTGTCACTGAATGCAACATTATGTGGAACAAGACTGTATATATCTATGTATAGATATATATACAGGCAAAGGATTATATCTAGAAAATATAAAGAACTTTCACAACTCCAAAATAAGATGAACAACCCAATTTTAAAAAATGAGCAAAGATATGAAAAGACACATCACAAGAGAAGATATATGACGCATGGCCAATAAGCCTGTGAAATGCCCAACATCGTTAGTCATCACCCACTATTAGAGAGCACTACACACCTATTAGAATGACCAAAATTAAAAAGATGTGACAATACTGAGTGTTGGCAAATATATGGGACAACTGTTGGTAGCGATATATAATTGTTCAATCCCCTGTCAAAAACAGTTCAACAGTTTCTTATAAATCGATACGTACTGTTTTCCCTACTAGTACTTCGGATTTACCCAAGAGAAATAAAAACACAAGCACAAAGACTTTTTTATGAATGTATAAAGCACCTTCATTTATAATAACCCCAAAGTAGAAACAAACTAAATGTCATGAGCAGGACAATGAATACACACATGCCCTATCTTCATACAAGGGCTGTCTGGAAAGTATCCAGCCATGTCGTATGAAAAATAGAGGCATTTATGGCTGGATTTTTTCCCAGACAGCCCTCATATAACGAAATATTAGTTAAGTCCAAAAAAAAAAAAAAAGAGAATGAACTATTGATACATGCAACGTGGATGAATTTCAAAAGCCCTATCCTGAGTGAATGAAGTCAGATGCAAAGTAACATACTCAGTGAGTTTCTATTTTGTAAAACTATAAAGGACACATCCAATCTATAGCGACAGAAACTGGTGTAGCAGTTGTCTACGGCTGAGGAGAAGCAGAAGCTGACTGGAAAGAAACAAAAGAGAAAAGAGACCTTTTGGGGTTATGAAAAATGTCCTAAACCTTGATTATGGTGGTGTTTCCATGGGCGTATAAACTTTTCAAAATGTATTGAAACAAATGCTTAAAATAGTTACATTTTATTATGTATAACACATACCTTGAAAACAGAAGAATATAACTTGAAAACAGAAAACTCCTTCCATCAAAGCCTTGCAGTCTAAGCAGCATTGTATCTTTAGGGCACTTTATTCCAAATTACATCAGTTGGAAGAAGGGAGAATTTTCTTGTTAGGGGACCTTAAAGCCTCTTCTAATATTAACATACATTCTATATTAATGTTACCATCAATCATATCTCAATCTATAAAGTGACAAAGATGCTAAGTAAATCAAGTTGCATACCAACTCCTTCACCTGACATCTTGACTATCCTTTATAATGTCATCCACCTTCAAACAAATCAAATTTTGCCCTAAGAGGGACTATTCATAATATTTGTGCCATCAGTTTTACATTTACCATGCATACTGGCTAATAATGAGGCTTTTTAAGTTTAAGAGACTTAAGTGATATTTGAAAAATATCAGCGATAAAAAATACAGTAGATGTATAGTTTCCTTAATCAGTATAATCTCCCAGAAATGGATCATCAGAGTTTATCACTGATTCGTGGGAGTATTTTTAAAGTCTTAGACTACTGTCAAAATAAATGTATTACAAAGGATCATTTATATTGTAAAAAGAGAAT
Source organism: Lyroderma lyra (assembly GCA_004026885.1). Classification (NCBI taxonomy): domain Eukaryota; kingdom Metazoa; phylum Chordata; class Mammalia; order Chiroptera; family Megadermatidae; genus Lyroderma; species Lyroderma lyra. Next base: position 5,364 of record PVJL010019809.1, on the reverse strand, counting down.
TAATAATACATAGATACTTTTTCATATCCCTTCTACTCAAATTATTTCCAATTACTGTCATTCATTCTCTTGTGGAATTTCTTGTCATTACTTTTATGACAAGTTTGAGCTCTGGGGTATCCATGGGGAGCAAGAATTGTTGTGCTACTACAGAGGGTGCTGGTTAGAGCAAAACAGACCCAGGAAAGATGGCATTTCCTTGCTGCCTTAATCTTCATAGAATGTTCTTTGTCTGGTTCATCCTAAAGGTGCGGAATATAACTGTCAACCAACATGCGGTGAAAAAGTCTCCTCGGGTCTCAAGACACAACAGGTATGCAGGGCTGGGGTATGAGATCACATTCCCTTTTAACCAAATGATAAGGATGACTTGAGAGTTTTCTGGAGTTAACCAACAAGAAGATCTTTCCTGATGTGGAAAACAGGGTATTTGGTCTGGCACGACCTCCAGCATGTCTTTTTGGATCATATTCGGTCACAGTGTTCATTCTTGCTTAAGGCACATCCATCACTTCCTTAAAATGAACCAACAAGTGCCTAGTGTTTGCTAGGTAGTGGAGTTTTAATTTAATCCTCGGAACCTCTCTGCAAAGTTGTCTTCACTGTTATTTTTTTCTAGTTTGCAAAAAATAAAAATGAGACTCCGAGTGGTTATACAATTTTGCCCAGGGCACACAGCTAATAATTAGAAGAGGTAGGAGTGAAATGCAATCTTTCTAAAGTCACCAAGATATGCACTTATTTTTATTGGGAAATTGGGTGCCTGCCTATTTGGACATCAAGGACAATCTGACCATGTTCAATGGGAGAGAGGTTTTGCACAGAGAATATGCAATGACTCATATCCAGACTAAAAGTCAACCTAGGGTATAATTTTGACCTTGCAATATACTGCAAAGGATTTTAAAATAAGAATAGAAGTCATGTATGTTCATCCTCTACTTAAACTCTACAAATTTTCAACAAAGTGGATCTGAATAAATTCATTTTTTTAAGAGCTAATGAGCAGTATTTTGGAGGATAGATTGGCAGCATCTGAAGAAGTTTTGATTGTGCATTTCTTGACTCGGTAAGACTTGCACAAGTATCAAAATATATAAATGTGCAAGAACATTCTTTGCAAAAGTGCTTATGGGAGCCAAAATTGAAACAATCCAGGGAGCCATCACTGGAGATGGTTTAAAATGTTTTGCTACATTTATTCCCTAACATTACTATCTAGGTTAAAATAAAAAAAAAAAAAGATAGATTTACATGATACAGGAAGTTATCCAAAATATATTAGATGGAAACAGATGCTACATAACAATCTGTATACTATACTATTTTTTAAAATAAAAACACATGTATTTGTATATGAATAAAAAAATCTGGAAGTTACATGCTAATTGTTAACACTGGTTATCTCTATTGATGTTATAAGAATAGAGGGGGATTTTTTCTCATCTTAGGTACTTTTCAGTGCTTGCAATGGGGGGGGAGAGGGAGGGAGAGAGAGAGAGAGTTTTTAAATAAAAGCAAAGCATTCAAATTTACATTGCTCACACTTTTTATAGTATGATCATATATATTCATTTAAAAAACTAAATAAATAGATCAAAATGTTAATGTTCTTCACTGCATGGTGGGGCTGAAATTATTTTTAATTTGGTGTTGTCCATATTTTTATACTTTAAATTTTTCTTTAATGAATAGGCATTAATTTTATAATCACAAAAATTATGTGAGTCCCCAGAAAAGCATCCTTCTGTCTGGAACTGGGCCCTACCAGCCATCCCACTGAGTGAGCCAGAAGAAGAAGGATGTCCTTTACCTCACTGGGCAAAATAACATTCTCACGTTTGGCCTGACCACGAGACACAGAACATTTTGGTTTTCTGAGCAGAGATAGGCACGCTCTTAAGTCTCAGGTGGCTTGGGAATGTCTGTTTGGGAAGACGATCAACCCATCCATCAACACGGACTTGGTAGGCATTTGTTTTGCTCGGTAGGCAAGGCGCCGTGAGGGAAGACAAGCTTGAGACTGGGTGGTCAGGGAGACTGGGTGGTCAGAGAAACGTGCACACGAGGAACAGCAGGCAATAGCCCACACAGCATCTGAAGGTTTAAGTGTGCAGCACAGGTAACCAGCATTATAGACACTAAGGAGAGCGAGAGGAAATTAAAGGGGTGGACAGGGTTCCCAGCAGTGAGGCCCACTTGTCTCATTTGACATGTGGGATGCATCCACATTAGGGAGAAAGCTGAGGAAAGTCACTCAGCAGAGCTCGGATGGACCCCCACCTCCGCTTCTTGTACCTACTGGGCTAGGCTGTCTTAATTTTGGCAATCTTGACGTGTTGGGCCAGATAGTTCTTTGTTGTGAGAAGCTGTCCTGTGCACTGCGGAAGGTTTAGCAGCATCCCTGGCCTCTGTCCCCTGAATGCCATAATGGTGCTTTCCCAAGGGTGACAATCAAAAATGTCATTGCCCAAAATCACCCCCAGCTGAGAACACTGTACCAGACTGGACTGACTCTTGCTAAGACTTTAAGGTAAGAGAGAGTAACGGAGATAGGGAATCCATTTGGGGGGGATGGGCCGAAGACCAGCCAGTCTGAGGAACCGATGAATATTAATAAATAGTGGAGGACATGGTTACAGCACGGGATAAGGCTCTACAAATACAGATGCACTTACACATACGAGGAAATATGAGGCCCCTGTGAAGTTCGAAGAAGGAAGTATTGTGATGAAATAACATTTAAGGGAGACGGGCTTGTATGCAATACAGGGTCGATGTTATGGAGGACAGCCTGGACTCACAGAGACAAGATGGAAAGAGTAACAGCACCTTTGGTAGCCGAGGGAGTGCAATGGGATGGTGGCACTGGGAAGAGAAAGGAGCAACAGTGGGGAGGACATATTTTATAGAGTAGATCTGTTTTATAGGAAACATGGGATAGCATGTGACTTGACAGGGAAGGTAAAGTAGAGGAAGGAATCACAGGTGACCCCAAGGATGGGGTCAAAGGAACAGGAATGAGAAAGGCAAGAAAGGAAGCCAGTTTTTGGTTCACAGGCGATCCTGAGTTTTTTCTTAAACATGTTGAATTTGAGGTCACGGTGAGACATCCAAATAGAAATGATCACTAGGCCACTGGCTATTGATAGGACCTGAGAGTTAAGATAATCATTCTATTTTACTAGTCCCAAATGTGGCGACATGACCTCCAAATGGTACGACCAGTTTTGTGGGCTTGTAAATCTCTTCTTTACAAATACAACTTGTACAAAGCACCAAGAACGTGGAGTTGCAAACTTAAAAACAAAACAACAGAAAAATACAATGTTAGGTGGCCCAGACCCCAGGCACAAAAGTTTCTAATCCCATTAATTTCTCATTTAGTCATTCCATCCTGAAGAGCATACAGGATATGAGCTAAGAAAACTGTTTTCTCTGGGGAGTTCATTTTAAGTTTTCAGATATCATCATCATCTAGAAGGATTTATTTATTGCCAAATTAAACTCAAGTTATATCAGGTACTGCAGAAATGTAACAGCACAGATGTGGTCCCTGGCTTCTAGACTCTTACTTTTGCAAATAGGTAAAGCATTTACAGAGGAAAAAAACTGAAAACAATGCAGACACAGGAAATATGCACATCGTGTAGAGTTCAAAGCACTGGAGGAGAGTAGTATTAAGGAGAGAATTCCATAATCACACGAAACGTCACCAAAAGCAATGCAATGTGAAAACAGGTGGTCAGCAGTCCCTGCCAGCCCAGGAATCATGGAATTACTCCATGATCTTCAGCAAATCAGCTCAATTCATGGAGCTGTCCTATCTTAAAAGCTACTGACACTACCTGTTTGAGGACACTTACATATACTTGCTTATTAAAAAAAAACACTGACTGAATTGTACCTCCATCTGCTGGCCCCCATTAGTGGATCTCAAAATGTAAAAATGAAAGCAATATAACCCTTACCTTCTCAAGAAGTTGCTAAAATAACACAGAAGAAAACTATCAGTCAGGATGCCCTGGATTACATGTAACAAAAGATCTAACACAATGTGGCTTAAATAATATTATCTCACATAAAAACAAAACAGAACAAAAACTCAAGATAGAAAGAAGCTTCTAGGGTTGGTTAACTCAATGCCCAGGGTCATTATGAAGTACCCAGGTGTTTTCTGTCTTTCCATTCTGATTTCCTCAGAACTGAGAAGGCTGGTCTCAATCCTGTCCCTATTTATATGCTAAACTGGCTGCTACAGCTCCAGGCATCACATCTTGAAGCAACTGAGATAAAAACTGTTAGGACTAAATAATGTGTGTAGATAAGCACAGGTCTTGGCAGGCAGAAATTGCTCAGTGGATGTTAGCTTTCATTATTTTTGACACTCTGAGATTATTTTGCTCCAGAGAAACTGCTTTGTGCTAGTTTGCTGCTATTACAAAGCATCACAAAGTGGGAGGCATAAACAGAAGTTTATTGTATGATGGTTCTGGAGGCTAGAAGTTCAAAATCAAGGTGACAGAGGATGGTTGCTTGTGAAGAAAGCATTCTAAGGGCTCTCCTTGGCTTGTAGATGCCTATCTGCTCCTCCTGGCTCTTCTCCTATCTTCTCTCTGGGTGTGTCTTTCTCTTCAATGGGTTCTTTTTATAAGGACATCCACCATATTGGATTTGGGTGCATCCTATTCCATTATGACCTCATCTTAACTAATTACACCTGCAATGACCCTATTTCCTAGTAAGGTTACATTTGGGGGTACTGGAGGTTAGGATTTCAACATATGAATTTGGGGGAATTCAACCCTTATCAGTGCACAACAAGTTGTGTTAGTTCAGGTGTCCTTACTTACTAATGCTTTTAAAAGTTCTTTCCTTGTAAGAGAGTGGAAATACGTGGGCTAGTAAGAAGCTGGCCAGGTGTTCCATGCACTAGATCTCCTCTCTAGGTTGAAAACTCCCTTTCCGACGTTGGGTGGGTTTACGATCCACTGGAGGTAAAGCCATTATGGGAAATTTTGCACATACTCAGCTACTTTTATAAAGAATGGTGTTCTCCTACCCTGGTTTCATTTCCTTCACTCTTACTCTGTTCCTCTCCAACTGTATCTCACTTATTTCCTTGTTCTTTTAAAGAAAAGGGAAAACAAAAATCCTGTTGCATTCATTTGCATTTCTTTCCAACACGGGGGAGAAAACCAATGGGCAAGAGTCTGCGTGTGTTCTCGTCTGGTGCCATCCTTTCCTTCCGCTGGAGACGGTGCCTGGAATTTGGCCACGGTTTACATGGACCCCAGAGGGAAACAACGCATACTATTTGCTGTCAGCTTCCACACTCTCCCAGGCACAGGAAGAGTTTCTAAG
>PVJL010019808.1:0-13167 GCA_004026885.1 Lyroderma lyra | reverse complement strand
GGTATGTGGGTAGTTCCCTGACTTGGAATCGAACCCAGGCCGCAGCACTGACAGCGCCAGCGCCGAAGCCTTAAGCCACTACACCATCAGGGAACTCCTTGAGGACCTTTTAATGACAGTAAATCACAGAATGGTAGTATTATAGTCTACTGTACAAGGTATTCAACATGATCTTTTCTGCCACTTATTCTTAAGTTGCTGATTGCTTAAGCAGCTCCTTTTGTGTCCTAAAGTCCCCTTTAGCAAGCTGATGGATCACCATAAGGGTTAATCCAGCAGCTATTCCAGCTTGAACTTGTTGCTAGTTGCTGCTGTTTACAAGGAAAATTTCTTCGTTACCAAGTTTATGAGGAAACCCAAAAACCCCTGAAATTTATTTATAAAAACTTGTGTATTTATTCTTACATGTTTCAACTTCAGTCACCTTCAAAATATTCTGTTTGATGCAATATACCTATCAAGACACTTTATCCACTGCTCAAAACAGTTTTTGAACTTATTGATTTTGATGTCTTTTAGTGCTTCTGCCATTTTTGTTTCACTTTTTCCACATCAGCAAAATATTTCCCTTTGAGAACTTTTTTCATCTGTGGAAACAAAAAAGTCTCTTGGGAGGAGATCGGGTGAATAGGGAGGGCAGTACACAGAGGTCATGCCATTTTGGTCAAAAACTACTGAACACTCAGTGTGGTGTGGGCAGGTATGTTGTCATGCCATATGTTGTTTGTAAATCACCCATCATGAAATGGGCAAACGTGTCGAAAGATTTCCAAAAAAAATTCGCTGAAGCTGAACACAGCCTCTCCTAACAATGGCAGCTGGTGCCCTGATGCAGATGGGGTCCTTGAACATTCACTTAGCAGGGGAAGCCTGTACTGCAAGGTGCCCACCTTCCAGGAGATAATTCTGGTTTTTATTTGGCCCCCCTCATTGGCATTTTGCATTTATGTTTTGATTTTGTTTTTGGTTCTTGGCCAAGCTTGGTCCTGATTCTGCACTGAATATGACATAAATCATTCCCCATTGGTGGCAGGAATAGGGGAGAATCTGGTTTCACAGTCAAACCATTTGATGACATGTGTTGGATGGATGATGGGGAAAAATAATCCTTACTTTTTCAGTTTGCATTTACTATTTGATTCAAGCCTAGACACTGAAGTTTCATGTTAACTTGTAGATATATGTCCAATAGAAAATAGGACTGCAAAAGTTATAGTTTTATTGCCTTAAAAGACATTAACCACTTTTGTATCCTAGAAATCTTCTGACATTCATGGGCTCTTTGCAAAGAAATGTTCTGACAGCCTGTATCTGTCCTGTTGCCCTTAGAACTATCTTTACTGCCTGATTTCCTCATTACTTAATGAGTTGAATAAAAATCTCTGAAATATAGTCACTTGATATTGAATGAGAGATGCATTTTTATTTTCAGTTTTAAAATGACAATTGACCTTCAATATTACCATATTTTTCCATGTATAAGATGATACTTTTGTCTAAAATTGCTAGATCAAAACTTGGTGGTCATCTAATACACGGGAGTAACTGGTTGATATTGATCTCCTAATGTTGCGTTAGAAAAGTAGGGGTCGTCTTATACATGGGGGCATCTTATACATGGAAAAATATGGTACACAATAAGACATTTATTTAACTGAGAGGCGTATTTTTAACTGTAAAAAAATTTGGAACTTTGACAAGCTCATACAGAAAGAGTATATATATGATTCAATCCTTCCCTTTATTTAACTTTCTAAGATAATGAATTGAGAACAGTTTTAAACATCTGATGACCAACAGAGACAGTAAAAGAATGTATTCAGAAAGAAAACGTTAACAGAAACATCCTCATCAATGACATCAGGAAGGACAGCCCCCAACTTAGAGTCATGTATTCTGGAGCACATACTCTGCCACCCAAGGAGTGCTGCTTTGATCACTCAGTTGGCTCTGTAACAGGGTCTCTCTCAGTGAAGGGAAACTGGGTCACCTTCATCTCTTTGAAGGAAATGGGCCTGAAATGGAAGCAGGAGGGACCTAGAAAAGACAGGGAAAAGAAATTTCTGGAGAAAGAAATTCTCATGCAGTCAGAACTCTAATAACTCCTCCTATCCTGGAAAAATAGGAGTTGACTTAGGTGTTTGGAGTACTCTCCATCCACGGGCAGAAAATACCTAATGCTTTCTACCAGAGCTGTGGAAAGATTTTAAAGAAATGCTTTGAGATTGGTTAAAATGTGAAAAAATGGGTCTGAAAGGAGAAACATAGAAAAACCTATTAAGAGAGAGTTCCATGCTAAATTGTTATATAATCTTTAGAGGTTAAGAAAAAGCCTTTCAAAATGAATAGCACAGACAGATCGTCCAAAAGAAGGGCAGGAGGGAGTGGGCTGATAGGGTAGGGAGAGGCCTCACCTATGGAGGAGACCTCTGTCTGGGCCAGATCCCGTGCTCTCCTGAAAGATTTTAATCCCTGCCGCCCCTCACTCCAGCCACTGTTCTCGCTTCTGCTGTGACAAAAGAAATTTGCTTCTATTTTCACAGCTCCTTGGAGACCTTCCTCTGGTACACCATTGTCTGCAGTCTCTGGCAATCAAACTCCAAGGGAAGGAAGTCTCCTGCAAAGTTCTCTGCTCATCTCAGCTGTCCTAACAAACATAGTTTCTCCCACGGGGCATGGAGCAGGACTGCTGAAGTTGAGGGCAATAGATTAAGTCCTTTGGTTAAACTAATCTGTGCCCATTTCTTCATCTATGAAAGAATAAAAATGTTCACTATGAAGTGTTCATAGTGAAATTAAACTGAAAGACAACCTAAAGTCCCCTCCCCAAGGAAGGTCCTAAGAATTGTAGTTACTCTCAGTGCCACTGCCCTCCATTCTCTCCAAGACACAAACGAGTGGTTTCCTGGGGCTTTTTCCAACTCCCAGAACTCAATTTGTCTTGTCTTTTCTCTCTGTATGCAAAAAAGATGATTTTCTTCCAGGAAAAGAGAGTTCTATTGCCTATGTGTCTGAAAGACTGACACAGAACTTAGATGGGTGGGTACAAATAATATCAAATGTTTTAAATACAAATGCTTGAAATAAGTTTTCAAATAATGTATCAAGTTCTGTCATTTGTATTCCAGTGAATCTCCCAAAGGGAAATAGTATAGTGAATTTTCCTGTTAAGGAAACTAATGTGATAAAAAGTAGATAATTTCCCTGAGGATTGTACTTCATATACAGCACTTTCATGTGTATTTCTTATAAGCCAGACACTGTGAATTCATCAATAAATAAATCTTTACCCCTTCCCTCATGAATCTCAAAGACTTTGTACTTTATTCTTTGAAAAACGGACCTGAAAAAACCTTTACGAAGTTCCCAGTTTTTCAAAGTGAAGGGTGAGCACACTCTAAAGAGAATTATATAAGCTTATTTCTGTCACCTGGAAGTTTTTCATCTAAGACACTAAGGTGAGACATTATATAAATAGGAGACAAGTTCTGTCTATTTATACACATAAGGAACATAGCACAGTGCCTACCACATACTAGGCTCTGAATAAATAGTAGACATTAGTGATAGAATTATGAAGTTAAGCTCAGGGCATCCTCTAATAGTGAAAGTAATTTCAGTTTTAAGTAAGTTACAGCAACCTCAATGCCTGCACAGTGCTTAAATTTACAAAGTCCTACATTCCAATTCAATGTATTTTTACAAAAGAATCAACTCAAAAGACTGTGGGGAGAATGTTGTTCTTTTCACCAGAGATAGAGTACTCCCCAAGCCTTCAGGTGTCATGATCCACATTATTAATAAGGAAACAGAGATTCACATAGCTATTATTTATCCACGCTGTGGCCTGGGTTCGATTCCCAGTCAGGGAACTACCACCGCCGCCCCCCCCCCCCCAAACAAAACAAAACAAAACAAAACAAAACAAAAACCCTCCTCATCTATTTATCCAACTTCACAGAGCCAGGAGGTTTCAGAGTCAGGCACAGGATGCCCTGGTCCTTCAGTGCTGGCTGCCAATCCTACAATAGTCCAGCTCCTTCCTAAGGACCTCATCACCTCCCAGTTCCTCAAACTACAAATCAGGGAGTTGAGCATAGGGATAAGGACTGTAGAAGATGGAGACCACCTTGTAATGGCTTGGGGTCTGGTAGCTCCTAGGCCTCAGATAGATGAACATAGCTGCTCCATAGAAGAGGGAGACAGCTGTCAGGTGTCTAGAGCCTTTTTACGGGCTTGAGCACAGTGGATATGGAGCGTGGCCCTCAGGATTTGAGCATAGGAGGCCACAATGATGGAGAATGGAAGGAATAGCATAAAGACACAGCAAGCAAATATCATGTTTTCAAAAAGGGATGTGACTCTACAGACCAGGTTCACTAAGGATAGCATCTCACAAAGGAAGTGGTTCACTTCCCTCAAGCCACAGTAGAGGAAGATCATCACTACCACCATCTGGATCAAACCATCTAGTGCCCAAAGGCCCAGGAACTGTGAACGAACTGGAGACAGATTCTCTGACTCATGAGGATGGGATAGAGAATTGGATGGCTAATGGCCACATAGTGGTCATAAGCCATGAGTCTCAGCAAAAGCCCCTCAGATCCCACAAGAGAGACAAAAAAGCCAATTTGTATGCCACAACCCACAAAAGAGATGGACTTCTTGCCAGACAGGAAGTTGACTGTCATTTTTGGCACATTGGTACAGACCAATATGTGGTCCATGAGGGAGAGCTGGCGGAGGAAGAAGTACATGGGTGTATGAAGTCAAGTATCTATGTAGATGAGGAAGTTTGGGAGGATATTCCCACAGAGTGCCAGTGTGAACATCACCAGAACCACAGAGAAGAGGACAAGGTCAGTTGGACTGTCGGAGAAGATGCTCAAAAAGATAATCTGTGGATGATTGATTCAACCATATCTCCATGGCTCAGTTGTTGTTCCTGGTCACCTGAGAATATGGACAGAATGTATTGGATTGACTGGCATTTCTTTATTGACTTCTGCATCACACATTTTTAGCCAGCTATTTTATTTGTCACTCATGGGTTTCAACTCCACAAGCTTTGGAACATAGGATAGGGTACTCCTTTATCTCCCAACACACCAATAGGAGCTACTCTAGCTCACAGAATAGAACCACATACATGTATTAGTGTGTATTGTGTCCAAGAAGAGTAGAAACTGAGTTATTTTATCCATCCTAGGATCTTTGGACAATCTGCTTCAACAGGAGAAGACTTGGTTCTACTGTATGTTACTGAGACTATTACCTGAGACCACATCAGGTTGGCAAACTAACTCGAACTAGGCATGGATTGTTTTATTCCAAAGAGATAATTTATATGTGTTACAAAAAGGGTAGGAATGAAGCAAGAATTGATCTTTAGTCTGTATATTTTGTCTGTATTCTGAGAGTATCATTATGGTAGCTAGTCTGCTATATTTATAATATAGATAAAGGAAGTGCTAGCCATAGTCTCACATGAGAAGGAAGAGTTGCAACTTGATGCCTTTGCTGTTAATTATATTGGGGTTGACAGGAAAGTCACATGGTCAATGGGGAAAAGCAATGACTAATAGTTGCCCAAACCTCTTAAGTACAGTGAGATCTTCAGCTGTGCTGAGACTTCAAATGACTCGAGAATCAAGACTTCAGGATGACTGAGCTAGGATAAGCGCAGGTAATACCTGCTTACTGAGTTTTCATTAGTAGAAATTGAAAGTCTTTTAAATAAAATCCTTCTAACTGGTAACTTCTACCTGGTGTTCTGAACCATTTACTCTCTGCTTTATAAAAATTGCAATTAATTCATTTGGAGCATGCCAATAAAAATCTTTTCCCTTAATCTTTGGTCAAACTTTTCCCCTCTAAGTATCTTATTATGGAATAGAATAGAAGACATGGTCAGATTTTACATGACTAAAAGCCAAATCAAGAAATCAAAGTCATGCATATTAAAAAAGACAAAATTCCCTTGATGATAGTCACAATTTCTGCACCCAAGGCAAATGAGTGGATGAACATCTTTAAAGTGCTGAAAGAGAAAAACCTACAACCTAGAATAATTTATCCAGCAAGCTTATCACTCAGAATTGAAGGAGAGATAAAGCATTTCCCAGATAAGCAAAAACTAAAGGAGTTCATCACATTAAACCAGCTTTACCAGAAATGTTAAAGGATCTTCTTTAAGCAGAAAAGGAAAGGCCATTCTAGAAATAATAAAATATGAGAAAGAAAAAATATCTCACAGGTAAGGCAACATATTTAATAAATATAGCAAAACACATATTGAAAAAGCTACTAAAAAGGTAAAAATTACCAAACTTAACTCAAACTACAGTAAGTAGTTAGCAGGTACACAACATAAAAATATCTAAAATATGACATGAAAAATGTGAAGCATGGAGAGGGGAGTAATAATGTAGTCCTTTAAGAATATATTCAAACTTAAATGTTTATCAGCTTAAAATAAACTGTTATAGATTTTAAAAGATGTACATAAACCTCATGGTTACCACAAATCTAAAGCTTACAAAACATACACAAATAATAAAGAGAAAGGAACCCAAACAAAATGCGAAAGAATACTTAGTAAACTACAAGAGAAGAAGAAAGAAACAGAGAAGTATGAAAACAACCAAAAAAACAATTAACAAAGGGCAATAAGTACATACTTATCAAAAACTATTTAAATGTAAATGGATTAAATGCTCTAACAAAATGATATAAGGTGGCTAAATAGATTAAAATACATGATATACTATGTGCTTACAAGAGACTCCAAATCTGACACATATAGACAGAAAGTGAAGAAATGGACAAAGATATTCCATGCAAATAAACATGAAAATAAAGCTGGGGTATCAAAACAAAAAGAAACCAAAAAACCAAAACAAAACAAAAACAAAAAACCCAAAGAAACAAACAAACAAAACAATTTGGAAAAAAGGACAAAGAACATAACATAATTATAAGGAGATCAATTCAAGAAGAGGATACAACAATTATAATTGTCTATGCACTCAACACAGGAGTACCTAAATATGTTAGACCCATATTAATGCACTGAAAGGAAGAAATTTATAGTAATACAATAAGAGTAGGAGATTTTAATACATTACTTACACTAATGGATAGATCATGTAGACAGAAAATTAATAGGGAAATAATGCCCTTAAATATATATTAAAGGAAATCAATGTAATAGATATTTATAAAACATTTCATCCTCAACCTGCAGAATACACATTTTTTTCAAATGTACATGGAATATTCTCCAGAATAGATTATCCATTAAACTACAAACAAACCTTAATAAATTCAAGAAGATTGAAATTATATCACATGTTTTATCTGACCACTATGACATGAGACTAGAAATCAATTATAGGAAGAAAAGTTGAAAAGACATAAATACACAAAGACTAAACTACATGCTACCAATCAACCAATGAATCAAAGAGGAAATAAGCAGAAAATAAAAAACTACTTTGAGACAAATGAAAAAGAAAACACCTAATATTACAAAATATATGGGATGTAACAAAAGCATTTCTGAGAGAGAAATTCTTAGCTATACAGGCCTACCTCAACAAGCAGGAAAAATCCCTTGCCCCCATCAAAGGCTCTAACTTTCCATCTAAAGGAACTAGAAAAAGAACAAACAGGACCCAAAGTCACTAGAAGAAAGGAAATAAGAAAGATCAGAGCTTATAGAGTCAATTTAAAACAATAGAAAAGATAATTGAAACTAAGAGCTGATTCTTTGAAAGGATAAATAAAATTGACAAACCTCTAGTGAGACTATTCAAGAAAAAAGGGAACAATGATTTCTTAATTTCCAAGCACATATCTGATGATTCCATGTGGAATTCAACTACTCTGAGTTAAAAAAAAAAGGGGGAGCTAAAATAAACAAAATCATAAATAGAGAAGAGATTACAACTGACACCCCAGAAATACAAAGGATCATTAAAGAATATAGAAAACAATTATATGCCAACAGATTGGACAACCTAGAAGAAATGAATACATTTCTATAAACATACAATCTCCCAAGACTAAACCAGGAAGAAACAGAGAATCTGAACAGACTGATTACAAGCAATAAAATAGAAGCAAGAAAAAGAAAAATATTCCAAGAAGAAAAAAAGCCCAAGACCAAAGGGCTTCACAAGTGAATTCTACCAAATATTTAACTCTTTCATTGCATTGACTTCAAGTTTTTCTTTCAAAATGTGTTAAAAAGCCACAAAAATGATATTTTGACTAGTTTATGCATTTAATAATATCATTTTGAGCTGCTTTGTGTATAAATGACATTATTTTTATTTTAAATTTTTGTTGTACGGTAATAAATTTATCATTATATTGAATTTTAGCAAAAAATATTCAAAACATATTGTGTCATCAATTAGATTTAAGTATAAATAAATTAGAATCTAATGGCATTTATGACACACAAAAAATGTATTACAAAATGTTATACAATATGGCATACAAAACATCTTTGTTGTTGACAGTGCAAGTCACAGGAAAACACATTTAAAAATCTTGCAAGTGGAGAAGAGGACAAGATGGCAACTGGAGAAGAGGTCCCTAAAGTTCTCTCCCAGAAAACACAATTGAACGGCCACCCAGGAGCCAAGAAAGAGGACCCTGGGTGACAAAAACAGCAGCTGAGAAATCCACACATCACAAGTAAACACTTAAAGGTTGGAGAGAAGGGGGTGAGTGGGAGAGAAGGGAGGGAGCAAAGATGGATAACAGGACCCGATCATGGCTGACTGCAGTGCATGGGAGGGGAGAGGCCAAGAGGCGACAAGAGGAAAAGCCCTGGCAACAGTGGGAGTCATTGGGGAGTTGGGCTGGGAAGCTGGAATTTGGAGCAGTGAGTTGGGAACAGAGCTTGGGAGCCAGCCTCTGGAACTTTTGAGTGGTAGCAGGGCTGAGCAAGGAGTCTGAACCACAGAGACGACACCTTGGCTCTGGGCTCCCTTGGGGCCCACAGCGCAGGCGCATGCAACTCCTGCGCAAAGCTGCGGCTTCCATTCCTGGCTCACTGTGGAGGCAGATCGGCTGCCGCAAGGGTGAGCGCAGCTCCTGCATGGGGTTGCGGCTCTCCTTACCATCCGCTGCGGAGGAGAGCCGGCTGCCAACGCGGGGTCAGACCCACGGCTTCGGACTTCTGCACATGCCTGCTCACGTGCCCCTGGGTCCTAAAAGCAGTGCGACCCTGCAGACTCTGCCCCAACATTTGGCTGCGGAAATAGGCCCAGGAAGAAAGGCAGATTTGATAGCAATCACCCCAGCTAGCAGGAGCAGCCTCGGCCTGCATGACCCAGCTTCCTAGCATAGGGCAGAAGGTGGAGCTGCCCCAGTGTGCCTTTTCTTGGCCTCTCACCTTTCCTACAGCCTCCCCAACCAACTAACTACAGGAAGTGGAGGGAACATGATAGATGCACACCACCTCCAAACATAGCAGGAGACCAGAAATAAGAAATAAAAACCCCTCTCTCTCCCAAAACTTGCCCTCCCAGTGACACCTTGTGTCTGCCCTACAGCAAGACACCACAAAAGTACCAATCTGGGCTTCTGGGCACTACTACTGAACATAATACCCTCATGTCAAAGAGGAAGAACCTAGCAGACAGGATAAATTCCTTCAAAACTAACACTCCTCAGAAAGATCAGGAAATTCATCAAGACCGCTTCTTAGACTTAGAAGTTTCTAAACTAAGTCACAGAGAATTTAAAGTAGCCATTCTAAAGGCTCTGAGAGAAATGAAAACATACTGGCAGAGCACCATGGCTGAGATAAACAACATAAAAAAGGATATGAACGACATAAAAAGGAACTCTATGAACAAAAGGAACAATTTAACAAAGAAATTCAAAACATAAGAAAGATCGACATGAAAATGAGAGAGATAAATAATACAACAAAAGAAGTGAGAAACGAAATAACTGCCATAGGAAACAGGGCCAACCAGATGGAGGAAAAAATTAGTGATATCGAAGATCAGAACATGCAAATAGCTCAGAAAGAGGAAGAGAGGGAATATAGAACCAAAAGAATTGAAAGAACTCTGCAAGAACTATCTGACTCTATGAGACAAAACAACATCAGGATAATAGGAATAGAAGAAGGGGTAGAGCACTCCACAGAGAGCATACTCAAACAAATAGTAGATGAGAACTTTCCAAACCTATAGAAAGATCTGGAACCCAAAGTTCAAGAAGAAAACAGGTCCTAGATACCTGGACCCTAACAGATCTTCTCCAAGACACATGGTACTAAAGAGGTCCAAAACTAAAGACAAAGAGACAATCCTCAAGGCAGCCAAGGAAAAAAGAACTATAACCTTTAGAGGAAAACCCATCAGGCTGGCATTAGATTTCTTAGCAGAAACTCTACAAGCCAGGAGGGAGTGGAATCCAATATTCAAAAATTTAAAAGAGAGGAACTTACAGCCAAGAATAAATTATCCAGCAAAATTATCTTTCAGATATGAAGGTAGAATAAAGACCGTCTCAGGCACCCAGAAGCTGAGGGAATTTGCCAGCACAAGGCCAGCGCTCCAAGAAATACTGAAGGAGGCTCTTCAACCTGAAACAAAACATCAGGAAAAATGGAACAAAGTTGGGGCAACAAGACAGAAACAAAAATAAAACTAAAACAAACAAAGAAATAAGTAATGGCCACAGGAAATCCTCACATATCGATCATCACTCTAAATGTTAATGGACTGAACTCACCAATAAAAAGACACAGAGTAGCACACTGGATTAAAAAACAGAACCCATCCTTATGCTGTCTCCAAGAAACACACCTCAGCCATAAGGACAAACACAGACTCAGAGTGAAAGGATGGGAAACAATACTTCAAGCAAATGGTAACCAGAGAAAAGCATGAGTTGCCATACTGATATCTAATGAAATAAACTTCAGGTTAAAAAAGATAGTAAAAGACAAGGATGGACATTACATAATGATAAAAGGCACAATACAACAACAAGAAGAGTTGAGACTAATTAATATATATGCTCCCAACCAGGAAGCACCAAAATACAAAGAAACTACTAACAGATTTGAAAGGAGAAACTGATGAACACACAATCATTGTGGGAGACTTAAACACCCTGTTAAAAGCCATGGACAGATCATCCAAACAGAAAACAAATAAGGAAACATCAGCTCTAAATGACACATTACAGCAATTGGATGTAATTGACATTTACAGGACACTTCATCCAGCAAAAAGAGACTATTCCTTATTTTCTAGTGCACATGGAACATCCTCAAGGATAGACTACATGCTGGGATACAAAAGTAGCATCAGCAAATTCAAGAAGATGGAAATCATACCAAGTGTATTCTCAGACCACAAAGCTTTGAAATTGGAGATCAACTATAAAAATAAAACAGAAAAAACCACATATACATGGAGATTAAACATCAGCTTATTAAAAAAGGACTGGATAAAAGAACAAATAAAAGATGAGATTAAAAAATATATAGAAACTAATGACAGTGAAAATACAATGTATCAGTATTATTGGGACACAGTGAAAGTGGTAATAAGAGGGAAATTTATCACTACAGACCTATCTTAAGAAACAAGAATAATCACAAGTAAATATCTTAACATCCCATCTTAAAGAACTAGAAAAAGAAGAGCAGACAAAACCCAAAGTCAGCAGAAGGAAAGAAATAATAAAAATTAAAGCAGAGCTAAACCAATTAGAGAACAGAAGGACAATAGAAAAAATTAATATTACGAAGAGCTGGTTCTTTGAGAGTGTCAACAAAATTGACAAACCTCTGGGTAGACCAATCAAAGGACGAAAGGAAAGGACACAAATATCCAAAATTAGAAATGAAAGGGGAGAAATTACCACTGATACCACAGAAATACAAAGGATTATAAGAAAATATTATGAAGGACTTTATGCCACTAAATTTAAAAACCGAAAAGAAATGGACAAGTTTCTAGAAACTTATAGCCTACCTAGACTGAACCAACAAGAACTGGATAATCTAAATAGACCAATTGATAGTGAAGAGGTTAAAATGAGTATCCATAATCTCCCTAAAGGCAAATGCCCTGGACCAGATGGTTTCACCAATGAGTTCTACCAAGCATTCAAAGAAGAATTAACACCTATCCTCCTCAGACTCTTCCAAAAAATTGAAGAGGAAGCAATACCTCCTAACTCATTCTATGAGGACAACATTACCCTAATACCAAAGCTTGGCAAAGACAACACAAAGAAAGAAAACTATAGACCAATATCTCTGATGAACACAGATGCAAAAATCCTAAACAAAATATTAGCAAACAGAATACAACAATGCATCAAAAAGATCATACATCAAGATCAAGTGGGATTCATCCAAGGAGCACAAGGATGGTCTAACATACAAACATCAATCAATGTGATACACCACATAAACAAAATCAAAGATAAAGACAGACCATATGGTCATTTCAATTGATGCAGAAAAAGCTTTTGACAAGATACAACATCAATTTATGATCAAATCACTAAATAAAATAGGTATAGAAGGAAAGTATCTCAACATAATAAGGGCCATATATGAGAGACCCTCGGCTAACATCATTCTGAATGGGGAAAAGCTGAAGCCTATTCCCTTAAAATCAAGAACAAGACAGGGATGTCCCCTGTCACCACTGCTATTTAATATAGTACTAGAAGTTCTAGCCACAGCAATCAGGCAAGAGAAAGGAATAAGAGGTATCCAAATTGGGAAAGAAGAGGTCAAATTGTCACCATTTGCAGATGACGTGATCCTTTATATAAAAGATTCCAAAGATTCCACCAGGAAACTATTAGAAACAATTAACGAATATACTAAAGTTGCAGGATACAAAATCAATGTACAAAAATCAACAGCATTCCTATATACAAAGAACAAATCAACAGAAAAAGAAATGAGGGAGTCAATTTCCTTTGCTATCACACCAAAAAGAATGAAATACCTGGGAATTAACTTAACAGAGTATGTGACAGACTTATACACAGAAAACTATAAGACGCTTTTGAAAGAAATTGAAACAGACTTTAAGAGGTGGAAAAATATCCCCTGTTCATGGATAGGAAGACTTAATGTTGTTAAAATGGCCATTCTGTCCAAAG
>PVJL010019807.1:0-13170 GCA_004026885.1 Lyroderma lyra | reverse complement strand
CCTTGGCTTTGGCGGCCTCAGCTCACATCCTAGCGCTGACCCGCTGACCCTGGAAACGTTTTTCCCTCTGCTTGACCAGCAAGTCTTGCGAAAACGACGATGACTGGTCTGATGGCTCCCACCCCTCCTCCCAGGGCTCAGCCAAGTGACGCCCCTAGCCACAGCTCAGGACCAGGCAGCTCTGCCGGCGCTGCTGTCAACCGTGCTGGGAGGCTGTGCCGGTGACACCATCCCGGGCACAAGCACCGTGGTCTCGGGAGCAATGTGTGAAGGAGCAAAGGAGAGGAAGAAAAGGAGGGAGGCATTTTTAAGGAGGAGCAGGCCATAGGATGAGGCAATAGGAGACAGGGCAGCAGGAGTCCAAGATTACTCAGATGTTCCTGGCCCGGGAGGCCGTGGCAGGGCCGGCCTCACCCCGCTGTGGGAGTGGAGAGCATGCCTTCCCCGGCCCCTGCTCCCAGCCATGGGGACAGGTCTAATGAGCTTCGTTGCCACAGGGCATTGTCCTGGGACCAGCACCTTTCTTACTAAGTGTGTGCTTGATGTGCAACTGGGGGAAAGAGCTAAATGGAGACATGAAAGCTAAGAAAACTTTCTCGAAGGAGAGGACTGCTGGCTCAAAGCAGTAAGATTTAAGTCTATGGAAATGCTGCATTTAGAGAGAGAAATCAGATACCTGTGAACACACTGGTGATTTTTCACATGAAAGATATCTGCAGGTTTCCACCGGCTCCCAGGTTCGGCATGAGTGAACCATAGGGCTGAAGAAGTTGCTAGAATGGTCACAAGCCTCTTCGGCTGCCCCGATAGACCGAGGTGACCTGGATCAGGGCCCCCGCTGTGCTGGTTAGACCAGCCCTCGGTTTTTCCTCAAACGTGCCCAGGCAGTTTACAGGGACACAGACACTCTGCAGGCCATTCACAAGAGGGTAAGCGGGTACAGAGGGATCTGGACACCAGGTGTTCTCAGGAGTCGCTGCAGGAGGTGTGTTTCTCCTGGAGAAAAGGAGATGCAGCAGATGTGGGTGCTGCCTCTCATGCTGGAGGGTGGTCAGGTCAAAGAGAGAAAACTCCCCCCCACCCCCCACCCCAGAGTGAAGAACAAGTATAAATGATGGGGCAAGCGACAGAGTTAGCAAAAGAAAGCAGTTTCCGACAACTAGAGCAGTCCAGCCCACTGAGGCAGTGAGCTTCCGGGCCCTGGAGGGTGGCACGGATGTCGTAGTCATCACTGGCAAGAGGACAGTGGTCCCCAGCCCTTTTCTTCCTTCTGAACATCCCATTGTTAAGAAATCCCGTTTTGAAACATTATATCTCTTTAATAAATTACACTTATTCAAAGTAAAGATGATCCCATTTTAATAGCCAAAACCTCATATATTAGCGATCATCTGCCCGGAGCCCAGTGTCTAGAAGTGGATCAGCCTTGGGGGCCTGGAAATGCTTCTAAGAGGAGGAGGTTGTACCTTTCAGCCAGAACTGCCATCTTCCAGTAATTCGCCAAAATGGCCAACACAGAGGGACAAGGAGAGGCGCCATTGTGTGTCCTCTGGGCCTTTTAGAAAACGTGGGGTTGTTCCTTTGGCCACATACACGTGAATCTATAAGAAAGGTGGTATTGTGGACATGAAGGGAATGGGCACTATTCAAAAGGAACAGCCCACAAATGTTACCATGGCAAAACCGAAAGAGTCTACAGTGTTACCCTGTTGGCACTGTTGCAAACAAACAAGTTCAGGGCCGGATTCTTGCCAAGAGAATTAATGTACGCCCCGAGCATGTTAATTGCTCCAGGAGCCGAGGTGGCTTCCTGAAATGTGTGAAGGGGCAGGATCAGAAAAAGGACAGCACACCAAAGAGAAAGTTACTTGGGTTCAACCGAAGTGCCTGCCTGCTCCACCCAGAGAAACTCGCTTTGTGAGAAACAGTGGCAAGGGGCCTGGACGGCGGGGACGCTTGTCTACGAATTCATGGCTTGATAGGCCCTTCACAGTAATAAAAGACGACCTCTGGGCAGTAACGAAAAAGGAGAGGAAGAGAAAAAGGAGGAGGGAAGGAAGGAGGGAGGGAGGGAAGGAGGGTTGTGCTGCAGATGGGGTTGGAGGAATGGCTTGGGGTTCTACGAGCAGACAAAGGGACGTCTTTGCAGCAGGAGAAACTGGAGGTGAAAACAGAAGCTCCAGAGCAAACTGCTGGGAACGGAGTGGGCCTGAGATGAGGCAGGAGGGCGCCGGTTCTGAAGGGCCGTCCAGGCCCTACCACCGAGCTTGTCGGTCCAGCAGGGGCTGTGCAGGCAGGTGGCACGACCTGCCAGGAGGGAAGAGGAGTGAGCTAAAAAGGGCGAAAACAGGTAAAACCCAACTCCTCTGAAAACAAGACCGTCTGTTGGCAAAAGACACCCGGAGAAAATTTGAACAAGTCACACACTGGGAATGGTATCTGGAGTATATGCAAATGACAAAGGACTGCTACTGTCTAGAATAGAAGAAGAAGAATATGAATCAATGAGAAAAAGAAAGAAAAAAACAGGCAAAGGAAACAAACAGGAATAGCACAACGGAGGAAGCACGGATGCCTCCTGAGCACACGGGGAGACGGTCAGCCTCCCTGAGTGGCACCGGAATGGGAGCAGGCCATGCCCGCAGAGTGGGCACAGACGTAAAGCTGGGACAGGACTTAGTGCTGGTGAAGACAAGGGGCAGGGTGGGAAGGCTCATCCCTGGCTGGCGGGAATGCAAATCAGTACAAGTGTTGTAGAAAGCAGTTTAACATTCGGGTACCCAGCGCTTTTATCTCAAGTGTATGAGGGCCGTCTGGGAAAACCCCAGCCATAAATACCTCTATGGTTCATATTACGTGGCTGGATACTTTCCGGACAACCCTTGTATTGCCTAGACTAAGGCAATATATCTCAAACGGTGGGTGAGGACCAGTTTTGTTTTAATTTTCAGTCTGTTGGAATAATACTTTTTGTAAAATACAATAAAAATGAATTCCTAAAATATAAAGGGGGGGGGAAGATACAATATACAAGCCTGATATTTCCTTATTAGATCCAACAGCCATTAAGTTACTTACGTGTACCAAGGCGACGTGTACAAGAATGTTCTTGGCAAATTGTTCTGTAATAGAGAAAAACAAGAAGTAACTCATGTGTCCAGGGACAGGGTTGGAGATGGGAGAAATAAACCCTGATGTAATCACACAATGGGTTAGGAACTAGTCTAGAGCTATGAAAATAAACCAAGGGACATCTATGCGACAGCCCCAATGATGTCTCAGAAATAATGGAGAGAGGAAAAGCAAGCCTTGGATGATGTCACCACGATGCCCTTTAAAAAGGCTTTATCGAAATACTCATTTCCATTTCCATGTACGTCACCCATTTGAAGTGTACAGTTTAATGAGTATTAGATTATTTAGGGAGTTGTGCACCTATCACACTATTTTCAGTACATTTCCATGACCCCTCAAAACACCCTCACGTCCTGTAACTTGTAGTTACTCCCTACCACCCTGCCACCCACAGGCAACCAACCTCTGATGTACATTCTGCCTCTATAGGTCTGACTTCTCTGGACATTTCATATAAATGGAATCATACAATCTGTGGTCTTTTGGGTCTGGGGTCTTTGACTTAGCAGCATGTTTTGGGAGTTCACTCTGTGGTGGCACACATCAATCAGCGCTCCATTTCTCTTCACAGCCCAGTAACATATCGCTGTGTGGATGTGCCACATCGTGTGCACCCGCTGGCCCGCTGAGGGACACGCGGGGTGTCTCCACGTTTCAGCTACTTTGAATAAGGCTGCTTTGCACGCATGTCTTTGTGCAGATGTGGTTTCACTTCTCTAAGGTACGTGTCTAGGAAACACTGTTTGTATAAAAGCTCTAAAATAAGCAAAATGAAACAGCGTGTTTAGAGATACAAAGTACTGAACCTGTTCTTGAAAAGGGAAGAGCCGGAGCCGCAGGGGCGCGCGTGGGGGCAGGGAGGTGGGCGAGGGCGTCTTCGGCGTTCCTGCTGTCACATTTCATGGCTTACGAGTCCATTAGATGGCACGTACGCATACCTACTTATGTTATGCAGAGTACAAAACAACAACACATTCTAAGAAAATGAAGCCTGTCTCCAATATCCTAACCACTCCGGTGGGTTCGGGGCCCCCCGCCCGGCTCCTCGCCTAGCCCGCTCCTGGCTCCCTGCCCACCCCCCACTCCCACCCAAGGCCCCTGACTGTTCCCCAAAGGCACCGAGCGGCTCCTGCGGACCCTGTGCCCCGCCAGCTGTCGGCCAGGCTGCTCCTCAGCTGCCCTCGGGCCCTTCTTCGCTAACTGCCCTCGGCCTCCTTCACTCCCTTATTTACCCGTCGTGTCTGCTGCCGCCCAGAGACACACATGCGCAGAAGGCGCGCTGGGCGCGCGCTGGGCTGCTTCGCTCCCTGCGGGGGTCCCAGCGCTCTCCAGCCGCCTCCGCCAGGGGGCATCCCGTCTCGCACCTCCCACTGCTGCTGTCCCCACCTCACCGAGACCCGCAGCGTTTCCCAGCAGGCCCCGCCTCTGGTCTCCCCCCCCCCCCCCCCCCCCCCCCCCCCCCCCCCCCCCCCCCCCCCCCCCCCCCCCCCCCCCCCCCCCCCCCCCCCCCCGCCTGCTCCCACTCCTCTCCGGTCGGTTGGTCAGTCGTACACAGCTATGAGGATGGATGCTCGACTCCGACCACACCATCCACTTGCTTGACCCCCTTCCCCGGCTCCTTGTCACCTGGGCGGCACAATCCGTGCTCCTGAGCGTGAAGGCCAAAGTCCTTCCTGGTGTGGCCCCTGCCCCCTCCACGTGCTCGGTCCTTGTCCTACCTCTACAGGTGCCTCTATCAGCGCTTCGCAGAGGCCAGTGCCCTGGCGGGTCTGACCCCTGATAAGCAGTCAGCAATCAAGGCAGGAAAACAGGAAGAGCGATGCATGGAAAACCAAGCAGTATGTACCAGCCAAGACGCCAGCTGCCCTTTCTTGGTTATAATATCATGTATTCCATATGACCTTTCTTTTCTTTTATAGTTAAAACATTCCTTCTTTCATAAAAGGGTGGTGAGAGAAAATGATGTGTTTTGTTTTGTTTTTAATGTTCTTACTTGGCGAACCTGAGAGTATTTGCAACTCTAGACAGGTTCCATATTTTCTCCAACAACTCTGTGGGGCGTGTCAAGCAGACCCTGATCTCCTGGGTCCCCTGGGTCCTTCTGGCCTTTCATTCCTTATGGCAGGAACGGCCCCCTCCCCACCCCAGCCCCTGGTGCTAGCTCGTCACCCCCCATCTCTTAGAGCTGACCTGACCTTTCTTCCTTGGCATCCAGCATCCAGTGAGTAGGAAACTGTCTGCACACCTGTCTCCCTATGGAGCTGCTGGATGGTGGACACTGGGCACCACCACACTCATTTCCGGAGCCCAGGGCAGCCCTGGTGGCCCATGTACATGGCAAGTTTGCTGAGAGCTTGATTAGAACCTTTGCAGGAGGTAGGAGTGAGGGGCTGTGCTGGGGGTACTCAGACCTTCGCGGTCAGGCTGTGTGCCTGCCTGGGCCTCAGCAGGGCCACCTCTTTCCGCTCCAAGAGCCTGGTGGGGTGCCAGCAACCCCCACCCCCACTGGGGCCCAGCCTGGAGCTCATTGGCTCTAACTGGCCCTGAAGCCCGACCAGCACCTGTGTGTATTTTACTGTGGCTGTGTGTATCTTATGCACTGTTCTCCCAGAGGGGCCAGGAAATGAATGGAACCGCCCACATTCTGGAAGCCCGGGGACCTCAGTCAGACAGGGAGATAGATGGGGGGAAGGGAAAGAGGCTGTGAGAGAAAAGCTGAGAACGAGACAAGAGAGGAACAACTCAAGGCCTGGGGCTGGGGGGTGCAGCAGAGGCAGAGATGCAGGGTCCCACAGAGAAGGGGGGACTGGAGGGGCAGTGGCCATCAGTGTGGCAGTGGGATCCTGGGGTTGGAGGGGAGACACCCCTGCTGGCCTCTAACAGTCTCCATCAGGGCACCCAGAACACGGAGGCAAATTCATCTTTGGGGTCCACCCCTCACCTTGAGATGTCCAGGGCGCTGGCCAAGCCCTCCGAATGCCCAGGACGCCCAAGGGGCTGCCTGCCTGGCCTTCCCACCCTTCCAGTACCCTTCAATTCACGAACTCTCTGGAAGGTGGGTCAAGGAGGGGGCTCCTAGGGGAGGAGATGGTATTGTGTTGTTTTATTACCTTGGAGTAGTTTGTTTTGTTTTAGAAAACACCTCTTAAGAGGGGCTTTGAGGCAGATGTCAGGCAGGAAATCTCATGCTGCAGGTGGTGGAGGGCTAGGTGAAGCCACTTCCTGTCACTGCCTTAGACAGCGAGGCAGGTGGATTGACAACGTGCTGAGGAGGAGGAAGTAGCCGAGATGAGACACTCCTATCTTAGCAGACCTTTTCTGATGGTCAGCTGGTGAGAAAGGCATGGGACGTCTGGGGAGAGACCCTTCCCGGATGGGGCCGGGCTCCGGAGGGGGCCCAGTCGGCTAAGGGAGGCCTGGTGCTGGTCACTGCATATGGCTGATGCTGACCGGCCACCTGTGCACTGTGGGGATGACATAGGGGCCATTCAACAGAGCACCGGACCACTGAAGAGCTTAGGAGCCAGGCTCACTGGCATGGGGCCATTGCACGTGCTGGCGTGCAGCTGCCCCGGCATGTAGTACAGCTGGGTCCTGACTCCGCAGTGCAGTGAAACAGCCAGGACTGAGCCCGGGGCCAAACGAAGCCCAGGTGTGTGTGCGTGCATGTGTGTGTGTGTGTGTGCACGTGTATATGTGTACATGTGTGTGCACGTGTGTGTGTACTTGTGCGTGTGTATGTGTATGTGTGTGTATTTGGATTTATCAGATGAAGAGAGTCCCATGGAAGGGGAGAAAACTTAAGATAGATGTGAGCACTCAGAGTCATGCCATTTGGACATGACATTGCCCCTCAAGCTGTGAAGGGTGACTCACTTCACAATGGATAATGGGGTGAGGGGGTGTGGGGATGGACAGCGACTTACTCAAGCCTCCAAGTAATATCCTTGCCTTCCAACGGCCTTAGGCCCTGCAACCTGAGAGGCGGCCCCAAGAACATTTTTGGGCCCTGGAGCTTTGGGATGAGGCCTTGAACCACGCCTGCCCAGAACACCTGAGCTACCTCTGGTTGGAGGAGCAGTAGGGCCCCACTCCAGTCCTGACCCAGCAACTGCAGACTCAGGTCCCTCCTAGAGCGGAAGGCATAACTGCCCCCTGCCATCGGGCCATGAGGCAGGAGACCAAGGATTAACCCAAATTTAGGGACCAGCTGAAGGGTATAGCTCTCACTGGCACCAGACACCTGTTAGGGTCTCCTACTAGCTGGGAGGGACCAGAGGGCTGTGACAAAGCTTCTGAGCTAAGGTCAAGGTGTCTTCAAATCTAATCTGTTCTCAACAAGAGCCAGCTGGCCTGATAGGCACACTTGGAGGAGGCGGCCACAGCCAAGGTCAAGACTGGTAGAAAGAATGGAACTGGGGTGGGGCAGAGCAGGTCTAAGTAAAATCTCTGACTCAGGACAAGTGGGCTGCTGACTGGTTGTGATCTCAGATGTCACCCCGGCTTAGTGCACTCATTGGAGACGGGGCCTCACATGACCACCCCCTTCCTTTGGCTCTTTGGGGCTCAGCTGAGCTTCTACTCCAGGACTGCTACAAAGCTACAGCTGGGGAACGCTGCCTGTGCCTTCGCCCATCTCCCACTAGGGGCATCCTCTGGGCCTTGACTTTGGTCACCCTGTACTTTTGGCTCACAGTGGCCACCACATCCTTGCCACACTCCTGGCATAAAGGGGCTTGGACAAGAACCAGAGGGTGTGGACCTAGAGCTGGAATAGCTTTAGGACCCAAGATGAGGACTCAGAGCTGTGACAGGCTTTGAACAAAGTGCAGAAGTCCCCAGACCTGCAGTTTACAGCCAGTTTGTGGAGGCAATTAGATGGCTGTTGTTATCAGCAGCTCTGCCCCTCCCTTTGCACATCTCTGCTGACACCACTGAAGGGTGTGTCCACCCCCTCACCCCAGGCCACAGAGTCTTGCTCCCCTGGGCATTTCTTGCACACAGCGGGTCTTCAATGGTTGTTGACTGACTGATTGACTCAGAGAGAAAAGTAGGGAGGTGGGAATAGAGAATAGACAGGACTGGGACTCAGACCTCCTCCTGATTTTCTTCCTGGAGGGGAGAGCTGGCCCAGGTGAGTGTCATGTTGGGGTTCATGCCTCCTGCTCAGGCTGTACCACCAGCCACAGGGCAAACCTTCTGGGCTGAACAACGGGAGCTTGGTGGTGCCCTACAGACCGTGACCCCACGTCCAGATTCTCCCGTGTGCGGTGGTTATGGTCAGATACAACTATAGTGAGGGCCTGCTCAGATGCCCCAGGAACCACGGGAGGGGTCCCCGGTCCACATCTCCCACCTTCAATCTCTGCCCTCTCTGATGACCTGTTTACATTCCTGCTTTCTTATCTACACAGGCTGGGACACACATGTTCCTGCATCAGGGCCTTTGCCCTTCCATCCCCTTCCCTCAGCTGGAATTGCACCCTCACTGCAGGTGCGGCCACACGAAGATCTAGCACCCCCGGACAATCACCTCCCCTCCCTGGCACTCCAGCACCCTGCTTCCTTCCTCACACACCGGCTGCTATTACTACGCGCCCTCAGGTTTCTGTGTCCGCCTGCACGTGTGCATGTGCGTTGCTTGTTCGTTACTTTACTTTTTAATTATCCGTCTCCCCCACTTTACGTAAGTTGGCTTCTCTACTACTGTCTCTCCAGGGCTCAGAACAGTGCCTGACGTAAGTAGGTAGCAATGAACATTTGGTGAAAGAAAGGGAGGGAGGAAGAAGAGGGGAAGGAGGGAGGGAGAGGGGCAATGACTTCCTGCTGGCCCTCCCACTCCGAGGGGGCTGCAAGGGGACACCCGGGGAGGTTGGCAGAGGCCAACCCACGCGTGGCCTCGCCCCTTGGGGGCCCAGTGCTGTCATGCTATCTCCTGCTCCAGTGGGTCCTCACCACTGCTTGTCATCCTGTCCCCGTGGCACCAGCAGGGGGAAACGTTGACTCTCGTTGCCCCATTCGTCCTGCAGTGCCACTTTGGCTCACGGGCAGTAGGAGGTCACTCCTGTTTGTCTAAGTCTGGTTTTCCGAGACTGGACCAGCCTCGGGGTCAGCCTGGGACCCGCAGCCTGTGATGTCCCTTACCCAAACCCCTTGAATTCTGGAGGTCCCTGACGACTCGCTGGCTTCATCGGTGGCTCAGGCAGCTCTGCGGCCAAGCCCTGCTTCGCTGCCTCTCCTGTCACTGTCCCTGCTGCTCCTGCTGGTGCCGCTGCTGTCCTGCCACCTCTGCTGCCCCTGAGGCCGGGCGGTAGGTTTTCTCCCTGAGGGATTATAGCTCCAGTCTGGGCTCATCCAAGTAGCCCTGCACTCTCAGATTCAGACTAGTTTTCTCTTCAAGAAAGTTGGAGCAAGTTCCTCGGGCCCTCTGTGTGCTGGTCAGGGTGGGTGTCTTTCCGTTACTTGCCATCCCAAAACAAGGCCACCTCCCCGAGTGGGCGCACGCTTTGGTTCAGGCGTGTTGTTTTGGGCAGTGGCCCAGAGCCTCTTCCGCCTCCCAGCACAGTGTGCTCTTGCTCCTCTAGTTGTTTCTTGGGCCAGGAACGCTCCTGCCCTCTCCCTGCGGTCCCTTGGCCAGGTTAACCCCTGCTCATCCTGTTTATTGTGGGATGTACCCCTGGCAGCCTTCCCTGCCCTCAGGTCTGGGTGAAACCCTCCTTCCATGTGCTGACTGCTAAGGCCGGAGCGGACAGGGCTGCGCCTGTCACCTTCATGGTTATTTCCCGGATGTCGCCCACCACAGGGCACATGGAAGGGACCCAGTAAGACTGTCATAAAGAGTGATGAACACTGTGTGTCTGCACGTTACGGTGCCTTAGGACTGGGGGCCCCTATTCTCTGCAGCCTGAGCTTAGGGCCTCTGCCTGAAGCACTGCCCAGTAGGAGTTAATGGGGTGTTTCGGGCTGCTGGGGGTGGGAGGCTGCGCTGGGGGGGGCCCGGACCGCGGGAGGCCCCTGTCCTGGCCTTCCGGCACAGGAGCAAGGCTAGGATTGCCAGATAAAACACAGGGCACCTGGTTAGATGTGCATTTCAGATAAACAACTACCTTTTCAACATATCACATGGAATGTGTGGGACGTGTTTATGCCAAAAAAATATTAAATTCACATCTAATGGGGCTCCCTGGTTTTCTTCCTTCTTTCCAAACCTAGTAACGTAGCAAGGGCAGACGTGAGGTCCTGCTAGCGTGGGACCTTCTGCTCACTGTCTTCATTTCTTCCTGCTCTTTATTATTTTTTCTCTTTTTCAGGGGAAAGCGTGAACGCAGTCCCCCACTACCACAAATTATGCAGTTGGGGAAGTTGCAGGGGTCAGCACGTCCGGAGTGCAGTGGGTAAGACTTGCCCTGGGAAATCCACCTTCGTGACCGTGGTGTCTCCCCTGCCAGGGAACTATCTCTTCCTGCTCCTTCAATGCCCTCGGCCAAAGACAGGGTGGTTCCCTACAACTGTCACGGGCACGCACAGTCCAGGGCAGCTCCCTACCTCTCAGCCTCTGACCCCAGCTACTAGAATGCACCTTTGGGGAAGGCCTTTGGGGGGACGGGGTTCAGAGGTGAGATTTGAAGGAATAAGCCAACTGAAAATACCAATGTGGGGGTGGGGGTGGGGGTGGGGTGGGCATTCCAAAGGAGAGGGGGAGCGAACTTGGCGAGTCTGACAGACATAGAGACTGGTGTAGTTCTCAGAAACACATAATGCCACGCATAGAGGATGTCGAGTAGAATTGTGCATTGGGAACCCATGTAAATTTTACTAATCAATGTCACCCCAATAAATTTAACAATTAAAAAAAAAAAAGGAAAGGGCCTAGAGGCTGTTCTCCGTGCCCGTCACCCACCCCCGCCCCCACCCCCAGCTGTCCGGTGGAAACTTCGGGTGGAAGCTTCTCCGGCTTCCCAGGCAGGGACCTCAGCAGCAGGGCAGAGAGGGAGGGGAGTGTGTCACTGGGGATTGTGGCCACAGGGGCCAAGGCCACAGGGTCCTGGTGCTTGACTGCACGTGGTGGGATCACCTGCTCTTTAAAACGCTCAGGTGGAGCCACAGCCCTTAGAGCCAAGACAAGACTTCACGCGGCTGGTCCCCAGGGAGGCACCCACCCTCAGTCAGAGCGCCCCCTCCGGCCCCTCCCCGCTTTAAGTAGACCACAGCACTGCTGGCAGGGCACGCTCTGCCCTCCTAAGGGGAGAGTGCTGCAGCCCGGGGCTGTGGGGGTGGGGTGGGGCAGACACAGGGCCCTCCCTGCCTCGAGGGAGTCTCTCTTCCGGCTTTGGAGGGCGCTGACAGCACTCACTCGGAGCTCCCAGCAGGGCTCTTTTCCTCTGTGCACCCTGCCTCCCCCAGAAACGGCTCAGTCCCACCATCAGCTCACAGCCCCTGTGCTGCCCGCTGTTGCCTGCTGGAGCCTTAAGGAAGCTGTTTCTTAATTTACAATGTCCAAGAACTCCTTCCAACTGGAAAGCTACCCCAACAGACTCTACATTTCTGGAGGGTTTAGGCCAGGTCACTCTGAGGGGGTGGGCCCTGCTGTGTTCCTGCAGTGGGCACCCTTGGGTGATGTGCCATGTGCTGTAGGGTATGCTCTTGGTAAGGGGGTGCGGGTCCCCAAGGCCCGCCTTGGCCAGGGCCCTCCAGGAGCTTCTGCCCCGAGACCGCACAGAGCTAAGGGCAGGTGAGGGAGAGCTGTCGCTTTGCAGTGGCTCCTTCGTGCCTGGTGGGGGGGGGGGGGGAGGAAAGCCCAGCTACCCCCAGGGACCTTGGTGTGTCTTGCCAGGCATCTGACAGGAAAGAGCCCTTTGTTCTGAGCTTGTAGTTAAATCCCAGCTGGATTTGTTATCTACCCACAGCATTTCCTGGAAAAAGGGCCTGGACAGGGCTGCGTAGGAGCTGGCCCCTAGCACTGGCCTTGGCAACCCACTCTCTCAGCTGCAGCGAGGCCCTCACAGAGGCTGGCGAGGACTGGTTTGTATCCTTAGGCTGCTTGGCCTGGGGCGGTGGGTAGTCCGTCTCACGCAAAGCCCCCTGGCTTGGGGAAAATGGCAGAACGTCATCGTGTGCGTGTTTAGGGGGGCAGGGTGGAACTGGGGAAGGGGGTTGTCCAGTCTTCCTGTAGAGTGACATCTCCACCGTTGGGCTGGTAGAGGGAAGCGGCGTGTCTCCTAGGGCTGCAGGAGCTGCTGCGTGGGCCAAGGCCCGGGCCGTGTCTGACACCTAGTGGCCACCGGAGCCCGGGGCGGGGCGACAGGAGGACAGAAGCGGGGAGGGAAGGGAGGAAATCAGGAAGCGGGGAGACCAGGCCAAGGCAGGCTTGCGCCCCTGGCCGGCACCCCTTCCCCTGTGCTCCTGGACCCCATCTCGGCTCCCGCCCATCACCCCTTTCGCGCGCGGCCTCCGAGTCAGGCCTGGACCGCAGGCCGCCCCCACACCCACGGGCTCTTAGGTCCCCATGAACCCCCGAACGTGGTGGATCCCGCAAGCAGGTCGCGAGGCCCCGATGTGGAAAGTTACCCGAGCTCGGGTGCAGCAGGCCGAGTCGCGGTGGCCGCCTTCTCGCCCCTCAGCGCCCTGCGCCGCAGACCCTACCGCGCAGGCGCCCAGGTTTGGGCCCGGATCTGGGGGGTCCTGTCCGGAGCCCGGAGGACCACTGGGGCTGGGCCCTACCCCGAGTGCGGGGTCGCGCTGGGGCACTTCCGGCCCCCAGCGTGACCCACGCCGCGTCGCCCGCCACGCGGCCAACCGCCGCAGCCGTCCCCGGGTCGCCATGGCGACGCCGTGGGACCGAGGGCGGCGCGGCTCGCGGAACCGGCAGAGCAGCCGGGGTGCGGCGCGGGGAGCTCGCGGGCGCTGGGCTGCGGAGACGAACTCGAGCTCGGGGCCCCGCACCTGGCTAGGTAGGCGGCCTGGGCCAGTGAGGGGGGCCCAGGTGTGTGTGGGGTGGGGTCGGCGGGCTCAGGTGTGTGTGGGGTGAGGTCGGCG
>PVJL010019806.1:0-13106 GCA_004026885.1 Lyroderma lyra | reverse complement strand
GGAACTCCTGATGACACCTGGATTAGTGTGGCCTGTGGTGGCAAAGTAGCCTTGTTTTGGTGGCACGTGGAAGCGTGGGTGACACTCAGTGAACACTCATGTCCCATTCACATGAAACACACGCGACTTTGGTGGCCTTGGGGGGCTCTACTCTGGGTGTAGTAACCGGACCGTCCCCAGGAGAGGGCTGTGCCATTCTCTTTCATGAATGAATTGGGAACACAATAAACCCCCGGGGACAGGAGGTGAGGAGGGGGGCTTTATTTATGTCACTCTTAGGGTCAGTAAGAAGCAGCTCCAGTCTCCCTTGCCTTAGAAGGTCAAAGGTGTTCACAAAGGTTCTACAGGAATTGGCAATTCACCTGAGAAATTAAGAGTATATGCTGAAAAGTGTGAGTTTCAGCCCAGAAAATACATACTCTGTTTCCAGGAGGGGGGTAGGATTTCAGGCTTTATTTGAATTCGTGTTTTGTTTTGTTTTTTTTAAAAAAAAACACTTGTAAGAAATGAATACAGTGATACTTTTCTAAGTAGGAAAACATATCACGAAGCATCAGGGTGTATCTTCTTCCCCTTTGTCATTCACTTAGTAATGTGAGAATACATACATTTTAAAGGCATTCTTAATAGAATAATGTACGATCCCTGATATTTATCTCAGCCATAAAAAGAACTCCTTCTGTGGTTTGCATATAAATGATTAATGTAATTTCAGTTGTTATCGATTTAGGACTTTGCTTCCTCCTTACTCTAGTGAGGTTAAGATGTTTTTTTTCTGCACTCAAGAAGTGGTATGTCGTCTGGTCAGGTTTGGGGAATGAGTTTATCTTGTTCCATTTTAAGTAGCCATTATTGAATATATATATTTTTTAAATGGGAAGAGGCTGTGGAGATTCACTGCTGTGGTTGCTTTATTGATGAGGGCACTGAAAGTTTATCTGAAATGGATCAGAGTGTTTTTCACACACACATCAGGCAGGATAATGTCTGAAGACGCGGATCTGTGGGATTTTCCTTCTGTATTCCTTTGCACTCTGTCCTGGGAAAAGCTGAGACTCTGGGCTTGAGGGATGAAGCAAAGATGAGGCAGGAGCCGGGGGTGGGGGGTGACGAGGAAGGGGAGGGATGTGGGCAGTGGGAGGAGGTACGGGCCTGGGGTACACAGGTGGTAGAATCTCCTAGGGGACTGGTGGGGGCAGCAGCTGCAGTCAGGTGCTGGGTCCCGGAAAGTCACCCCCCACCCCCAACCACATGGCTCTGCAAAGTCAAGGTTCTGGATTTCTGGAGGCCCTGTGGCTGGAGTAAGGGGTCTTCACATGGTCCCTCAGTGCTCTGAGAACGTGCCCCTCACCCCGAAAGTTCCCACTGGGTTCAGACAAGGACACCAAACACGAAGGAGATGGGGGGGTGAAGGCAGGAATTGAGCTACCCCTCAAATCAAGGGACCACAGACAACCTGGCTGTACCTTTGATGTGTGCATACGTGTGTGTGTACGTGTGCATGTGTGTGCAAATCAGGGACAGAGTGAAGGCAGCCGTGAATCACAGTGGAAGATCCCAGAGGGTCAGTCACTTTATGCCAGATGCACAAAACACGCTTCCTTCCGTCGCCGTGAGCACACATCTGTGGAAGGTCACATTCTCTTAAAAACTTTCAGGGGTGACACTAAGTAGATGGAGCTAATCTGGGTCCTTAGGACATGCCTGCTGGATGCTGTGACCTCTGGTTTCTATAAGGATCATCCAGAATGGGATGCAGGGTGAACCTAGTTTACGAACGCCCAACTCCCAAGTGCTTGATGCCATGGTAGTGACTAAAGCGTGGGAGACACAGGAGGAGGACAGAGGTCACTCAGGGAGACAGACGTGATGCCGATGGCAGACCTGTGGCTGCTAATGTGATCCTGAGGGCTTTGTTGTGGTCACAATGAAACTCAAACCAGTGGATTTCTCAGAGAGTTCAGTATTTTAAAATGCCCTCAGCAGTGTTTTCTTGAAATGTAAGTCACATTCACGTCGTGTGTCAGTACTTCGTTCCTTTTAATGGCTGAGTAATATTCCACCACGAGGATATGGTTCTCATAGTTCCTTTGCAGGTTCTTTAGCATTTTCTGTACCTAAGATCATATCATCTGAAAACTCTAGCTATTTTTTTTTTTATAATTGTGGTAGAAAAGTGATCGGTGGTATGATGTTTTTATATCTGTCACATACGGGGAAACCATTTGATTTCCAGCAATCCATGTGGCATGGCATTAGCAGGGGTTTGCGTGGAGGACGGGTGACCGCACTGCAGGGGGCAGGGGCAGCCAGAACCTGGAAGGCGGCTGCTACCTCCTCAAGCTCAAGTGGACGTGGTCTCCCATGCCGGCCACACCTCGGAGAACGACAAGAGGTCAGCTTTTAAGGGCAAGTGCAGGGCGTCTTTTCTTGCTTTGTCTGAACTGCTTTGAAGGCAAGGATTGCAAAAGGTGATCTGTCTTCTGGAGGGAGGGGTCTGCGGTGACTGTGTGAGCAGAAGCCTCCAGACCTCCCCACCCCCAGCCCAGGAAGCTGAGGGCATGGCCGGGGTTTGGCTGGGGTGTGCCCAGGTCGCAGCCAGGGCGTGGCTGGGTGTGCCTGGGTGTGACCAGGGTGTGGCTGGGGAGTGCCTGGGGCATGGCTGGGGTGCGACTGGGTGTGCCCGGGTGTGGCAAGGGGTGTGCTCGGGCATGGCCGGGGCAGGGCTGGGGTGTGCTTGGGTGTGACTGGGGCAGGGCTGGGGTGTGGCCGGGTGTGGCTCGGGCGTGGCCAGGGCGTGGCTGGGGCGTGGCCAGGGGCAGGGCTTGGGTGTGCTCGGGTGTGGCCGGGGCAGGGCAGGGGTGTGCTTGGGCGTGGCCGGGGCGTGGCCAGGGCGTGGCTGGGTGTGGCTGGGGAGTGCTCAGGGCATGGCCAGGGCAGGGCCGGAGCCAGGTGCGCTGCGTGGGCGCATCCAGCACAGAGCCTCCACAGGCTTAGCTGGAGCTCGCTTTTGAGCAGTAGGACTTCGGTTCCCGGGCTCCTCGCTAGTCCCTCGTTTTCCGTTTGCGTTTAGACCTGGATGTGATGGGTGGTCCCTCCTGGCCCTGGATATTTTCAGTCACCATTTGCTGGATTCTGTTGCCATGGCCTCTAATTCTTTGGCTAATGGAGAAGAAAGAACAGTGATATCTTTCTTTTTTAACCTTGAAGCAAACACCAGAGAAGGATTTTGCAAAGGGAGAAAGCAACACAAAACAAAATATTTCACAAGGGAGGAAAACAGCATGTTTGGGGAAATTTAGGAAGATGACACCAGATGCAACAAAAGTGGGGTCTCAATTTATTTTTACTTGGATCTGAGTGATGTGTGTGTTCACGGCTCGTTGTATACGTTAGAGTTTGCTACCTGCAGACACAGTTTTCTGTATGTTTTGTCACTTGTTTTCTCTGGGAATGGAAATAAAAAATGATGCAGCCGGTGGAAATACAGGGAAAATGACAAGAGGCATCTGGGATATTGATGAGAAGCTTTGGCTGGATTATGCCCTGGATGAGTCGGGTTTGTGAGAAAGACTTGCTGCACTCCTCCTGGAAGTGCTTTCTGAGGATCGTGAGGGCCGGCACTTTTCAAGGCCAAGTCCAGTTCAGCCTTTCTCTTGTGCAGAACATGTGGTCAGGAGAAATAAAAATAAAGTACATTTCTTTAAGAAGCCTGGTTGTGTGCTGTCCTAGTGTGCAGAAGGTACACACTCTGAAGGATGACTGTAAGTATTTGCTCTAAACTAAACTTGCCACTAGACTTTCCACCACGTAAAGAAACTTAATTCTGAGCATTTACTAAGCCTGCGTAGAAAGTTGTGCATAAGCATTTAATATTATGAACGGATATCAATATTTCATGATCTGTACTCTTAGTAGTAGCTTTATAAAGGAGAGAACAGAAGCCACAAATGATCTCTTAGAACAAACAGGAAACATTTAGAGTATTTGGGGTGTTGTATCAGAGGTCTAGCTTTCTGTTTTTTTTGCTCAGCTGATGATAAAAATAGATGCTGCGATTGTCAATTTGCACTAACTTTGGGAGCTATTTAAAGAGCAACAGGAGAAAAGTATGGTGAATAAATTAAGCCTGAGCCCCAGATACATATGTGTGTCAGGGGAGAACATTCTACAGGGTATCTCTTTTTTCTTTGATGTAAAACATTGCTTGCATAGTAGGATATTCTTTTTGATTTGTATTTGTCTTGCTTTGGTGGCTGCCTTTGTAATTATTTTAGCGTTGTGATTTCAGAAGTGGGCAGGCTTTTCCATGTTCCTTGTTTCTGTGACAATACTTGGCGATGCTGAGAAGTCAGGCCGTGATTGTATTAATTGCCTTCGTTATTTATAAAGTCACTGCCCTACTTAGCATTGATGGGAAATGAGCAACTCAGTTGTTAAATGTAATATTCCTGAATGGGGCTATTTTTTTTTCAGCCTGTATACAGTGTCTGCCTCTGTGTGTGCATATGTAAGAATGCAGACTCTCAGTTAACTGGCACCCATGGGCATTGGGAGATGCCGGATACATGTCAGCGGACTTGTTAACATGAACTCAAGTAACCGGCAAAATTTCAAGCAATCGGCAAAAAAGTTTTGCTGGTTACTTCAGAGTGCCAATTGCTTGAGTTCTGGTTCATGGAGAGTCTACTGTGTTAGAATATTCTTATTTCTTCTCTTACAAGGGCTGTCCAGAAAGTGTCCAGCCACGTGATAGGACAAACAGTGGCATCGGTGGCTGGGTTTTTCCCAGACAGCGCTCGCATACCACATAGTTTGCCACATATTTTCCAGCCTGAGGTTTCTGTGAACGTGAAGGCACGTGTGAAGTCGGTGAATTGCAAACTGTGTTTTCTTTTTGTCTTTTAAGCCGGATGCAGGTGATACAGCATGTCTGACCTGAGTGCCCATTGGCAGATCTGATCATGCCAACTCCCAGCTCAAGCTGCAGTGGCTTTGCCAGGGGCTCCATCCCGAGACTCCCCTTCATGGCAGATGTGTGGCACAGACCCCATTAGAGGTCTGCAGTCCCCTCCCTGCCCTGCTGGCCGCAGCCATCAGCACTTGCCATCAGTGGCTCCTCCTGCCCTTATGACACTGAAGTGACTGGGCCTTTGCCCTCAGGCGACTGTCCAGGGATTTAACTGACAGGGCGCTCTGGACTCTGACCAATCAGAACAGGCCAGGGCTGCAGTGGGATACTGGGAGCCAGCAGGCAGTAGCCCCATGGGTGGTGGCTCCTGGCCTGGTGGGGAGGGGTCCTGGATGGCGGAGGGTCCACTCCACTGCCGGCTGACCAGTGCAGGACCTTCCCAGGGCTTCGTCTCCACCTGAAGGTCTCTGTCCCCTCTGCCTGTAACACACGTGTCTGATTACCGTCTCTTCCTTGCTTCTGTCTGTGGCACCTGCTCGTCCCTGCCCTTCCTGGTGAGCGGCATCCACGTGGAAGCTTCTGCCCCTTTGCTGTGCCTGTCACATGTGGCCTATAGTCGTGGGACTCCTGCATCTTCCCACTCATCCCTGCCCTCCCTCAGAGCAGGGGTCATGGGTTATACCTGACAACCCAGCCCCCACCTGGCCCCAGAGTCATGACCTCAGCACCCAGTGGGTGCTCAAGAAACATCTAGTGAGCAAATGAATCTTCACAAAGACTTTAGAATGGAACTCCTGTTACACATTTATGCTCTACATGTCACTGATATGAATTGTCACTTTGGGGTGCATTGTTGAGACAATAGCATTTGTTAAGTTCCCATGTTTTTGGTGCCTTCTCCCACTCTTCCTGGGCTGTGATTGACCTTGTCATTCAGGGTGGAAGTGCCTGTCACTCACTTAATTTTTGAAGACGTCTCCCAAGATGACATCACTGCTCATGAAGCTCAGTGAGAAATGTTACTTGAAAGCCCACTGCTGAGCTTGGGGTGTTGGGGACTCAGGGTGACCAGTGGTGGAAAGGCTGTGTCCTTCCATTGCAGGGACATTGGTTCAGTGATGTCCTTGTCCTTTCACAAGAGTGTGTAGCGTTTGGTTTCTCCACGGCAGCTCTGGAACATGGATGGTGTGTTAGTCTCCATGTGACAGGACAAAGCCTCACGCATTGTGGGGCTGCTTTTAAATAACGATTGTGATGATGTCACTGCAGGGTCCTTTGCTAGAGTTTGTTCCTTTTATGCTGAAAATTCCAACTACCTGTTCTTGTTAAATCTTCTATTGTGTGGATCCTCTCCAAGGTAGGTTTAGGGCGGAGGCTGGTGGCACTAACTCCGCAGAGGAGAGGGCAGGGCCTTTCTCCTCCATCCGTGTGCTTGGCTGCCCCAGACGTTCACACTCCCTGGGACTGCATGAGCCTTGGATATGCCACGTGTCACGTCACTGCTGTTCATGTTTGCCGTGCCTTTTGTGACTAATTGCCACCGTGTTTTGTTTGAAAGTTTTAAAAAATTCTCGCTTTTCTAGTGTGTGTGTGTGAGGGAGAGAGGGAGAGTTAGGTTTTTCTCTTCCTTGTATTTGGAATGATTTTCTTTACTTTTTATCTGTATAATTTACAGAATGCAATGTTTGGAAAATGCGTTTATACTTGGCATCCTTGCGTCACCAGCTTTCAGAGCTGTCCATGTGGATCGCGCAGTTAATACTGTGACACGTGGTGCTGGGTTTCTCTTGTGCCAACTCAGCCAACCCGAAACAATGATTTCTGTCCCATAGACTAGCAGGGAGGTGGGCGGGACACAGGGAGACAGCATGTGCTTTCTCGTGATTCCTGTTCGCTCACATTCATGGTTAGGAGGAGGGTTTGCAGTCATGGCTTGTCAATTATGACTGAATCTAGAATGATTTCGGTTGTTCAGTTTTGTAATTGAAAATAATTCCAGACAAGGAACGTGTCCCTGATAGAACAGAAAGTGGGGATGGAGAGATTTTGGTCCAGGGAATGGGAGGTCCGCCCCCAGGCAGGTGTGAGAAGCATCATGTGCTCCCAGTCTGCCGGGACCTGACTCTACTGAGAAGAGCTTCAGATGGCCTCCGTGTCCCACGTGTAGTGCCACAGACAGTGCATGTGCCCATTCCTGTCCCTGTGCCTTGGTCACATGAACATACAGAGGGCTTCTGTTCACCACCATGTGTGTTCATCACCTGATGGCACCCCTTCACCATTGAGTACTTGCTTGTCCCTGATGGTGGCCTGCAGGTGGGTATCAGTGGGAGTGGGTGCGGAAACAGCCTGGCTCCATTGCCCCATGACAGCGACAGCCCTGGGGCGACTCTGAGTGTACGGGGTGCACGGCCACACTTCCAGAGTTTCCCCAGGGGTGAAGATCCAATCACATACCGTTGGTGGCTTTGCGCCTTGCTGGTGTCGGTGGCCTTCCTGCCCTCCCTCACGTCCCTGAGCTGGCCCGCACCCTGCTCACACCTACGCACGTGCTGCAGTGTTTGTGTGAAGGCGGACGAGCCTCAGACTTCATAGGAACAGGCTGCTGCTGAGAGTGGGTCCCAGGGCCTGTGAGGTTGCAGCTCACCTGCCCTTCTCTGTGTCTGCCCACTGAGGTCAGGTGCACACTGCTGCTCACCGTGGGAGCAGGGGGAAGGGACATGGTCTCCCTCACTGAGGAGGTCGCCCTCGGGGGCCCTGTGACCACGAGGTTTCCTGACATGCAGGTGCAGCCTTGGTCATGCATGGGTTCAGTGAGCGGAGTCTGCAGCACTGCCCCCTGATCCCCCGCACCCCCAGAGTGTGTGTCAGATGACGGGGAGCAAGCGCTGCATGACAGCAGGCACTGCTGCTCGGGATATCAATTTAAGGACGTAACTCAGACATTGTCATTGTTCCACTTCGCAGTGATGACTGTTTAGGACACGTCACGTGTCACACCCCATGTTTAAGAACCACTGTCATGAGACCGAGGTCTCTCTTCTTTGCTAAGCATTCCCGACACTGCCCCGTCACAGCTGTCACCGTCTCTGCAGTTCTGCTGATGGCGGCCGGGCCCCTGTTGGGCAGGTGGGATCGCAGCAATCCGGGACCGTCTCTGACCCTACGTATGCATCTGGCCTCCTGGGCCATGAACCATGCCGCCTGACTAGTTGTAACAGACCACTGAAAATGACCCAGGGTAGCCACCTAATTACTTCCTGTCCACCAGCACAGTTACTTTATGCAAATTCTAGAAGGTACAAAAGAAGACAGTTTTAGTGGCAAGACTCTCAGACTGCAGAGTTCCCACCACGCGTGTTTTTGATCTGTTCTGAGCAGCACGCGCCGCTGTGGGTGTTCTGCGGTTGTCTCTGAGACAGAGGCTGAAGATGCACTGACGGCGCCGTTGGTGGTTTAGAAGCCTCGCCGATGGCCCGGGGAAGAGGACAGTGGCCTTCAGGATGTCTGCGTGTTTGGCTCGTGGTTTTACAACATGTTATCGTTAGAGAACAGGAGGGAAGTCAGACTTTCCGATCAAATCAAATAAAAATTATTTTATTTGCTGTAATTATCTAGCAAAAGTTTTAATATTTAATATATTAGCGTTTAATATTTAAGTGTGTTGACACTTCTGATTTTGTGAAACTACTTGCATCTGCCTATCAGTTACAAAAAGTGTTTTTTTTTTTTAAGTATGTACAGTTCATGCATCTCTTTTGCGTCATAAGGTTCATTTCATTGGAGGATTTTGAGGGGCCTACAGCTTTATGAAAAGAGAAAATCTGTTTTTTTGAAAGCAGCTTGGTTTTTTTCAAGTCTGACTTCTTCCTGGTATGTTTTTGCAGATTAAAGGATTTACCTGAAGACAAAGCACTCTGTTCATCGAGACTGGACAAGAGTTCCTCTTGCTGTTGACAATTAAAGATGATGTTGTCATGGAAACAGTTGATCCTGCTTTTGTTCATTGGGTTCCTCAGAGGTAAAAACAAGCCGTGTTCTCTAAGTTGAGGTCAGATCTACACTTGAGTCATATGTTAAATAGTTTCTTAAATGTTGAAATAAGACTCCACCACTAGGAGTCTTTTTGTCCAGATAGAAAATCCCAATTCTCTCCTCTGATTATTGGGTTCTCATTTCAGCCCCTCATTTGCAAATCCTTTTATTTCTGTAGCAAATGGAATGACACCTGACACTACAAGTTCTGCTGTGGTGTGCTTACAACCCTTAATCAGAGTGAAAAGGTTAATTCACAACTCCTTTTTCTTCCCCCCAAAGGAGCTAAAAGTTATCATCTCTATGCAAAGGGAGAAGATAAGTGTTAGAAAATGCCAGTACTTTCGTATCTAAGCTCAAACATAATGCAGCTTCCTGTTTGGCAAATAACTTATTTAAGGGACCACAGATCAGTGTGGGCTTTTTATTTGTCAATCTGGGGGATTTGAAGTTTAGAACAGAATAGAATCAGAAGGAATGGTTTTCCATATACCCACCATACAGCAGCAACTCTTGTCATTGGATGTGTTTCCTTCCTGTGTGCTGTGTTTTGTTTTCTCAAGGACCGGGGTTGTGTTCTTTTTTTTTTTTTTTTTTTTTTTAATAAAGTGATGTACAGTCATGCCTCAGTGCTCAACTACTTTGAAACTCGTCGAATTTAGTACTTGACACATTTTGATGTGAAAATTTTGTCCCAGTGCTCATCATTTGTTTGGTGCTCAATGCACCTCCCAGAACCAGGTAACGACAAATACCAAGGTACCAACTCTATTATTTATATTTATACACACTCACACACACACACACACTCTCTCTCTCTCTCTCTCTCTCTCACACACACACACTCTCACACACACACACACCCGTGCGCACGCACACACACAACAATTAGGTTTTGGTTTATTATATTTTATTTCCTTCTTATTATAAAAATTCCCCAGGACCTGCAAAGTTGAAATAATGGGGCCACAAACCTCCACATCTGTCCTGTTTGGGTTTAACTCTTGTGCGATGTCCCTGGATTTCTTCTGTCCGTATCTTGTGTGGATGTATTTCTCCATTGATTGGTTGGTTGATTGATTGATTTGATTAAACCATTTAAAACAAAGTTACAGAAGTTATCACTTATCACCCCTAAGAATTTCAGCACCCATCTCCTGAGAAAGATAGGTTTTCTGCATGAACACAATTACTTTGTGGCTCCTGAGCATTCTAACAGGAATGTCGCCTGTCATCCTCCCCTCACAGGGTGGAGAGTTCCTGTGCACTCAGTTCAAATGCACGTCCCCTGAAGGGCTGATCTATCGGAGTCTACTTCTGAGCCATCATCTCAGACTTGAAAAGCCTTCAGATATTTCAATGTAATGGAAACCTCCAACTTTTAACATCAAGGTTTAGTTAATCGGTTTTTCCCGTGATGCCTCAGGTTTGTTCTGAAACCAATTTTCTTTGGCCGCTACTGACTCTGGCTCTGAGGAAAAGGGGGTTGTTATTTGTACATCTCTGCCTTTTCAAATGGCCTTTGGAGAAAGAACAATACAGATGTCAAAACTAAGTGGGTTTTTTTCTTGGAGTATTTTCTTCATTTACAATTAAGAAACTTGAGTTCTGTTGTCCAATGAGCAAAGTGAAAGAAATTATACTGCAGTGGAATTAGTTATGGTACCATCTTTCATAGATGCGACTTTGAAATTTCCAGATTTGTTGGAAATGGGGGGATCTACTCAGGAAGTGGAGGTGTGGCTAAAGAAGGTGAGTCAGCTTTTCAAAGGCTGAACATTTTGAGTTGTAATTTCACACTGTGTGCAAACTGTATTGTTTTCTGGCATTTCTGAGAAGTGGTTTACCTGTTCATGCATGGGTTTATGGAAAAGGAACATCCCTTTTAATAAAATAGTATGAGTTTCTTAAAACAATTTGGAGGTCACCTTGATTCTCTAGGTATGTTGGTGAAAAAGCTGTAAAGGTTGGTAAGGAAGAACTGGATTAATTGATATGTGATAAATTGCATATAGTATATTACATACAGCATTGGTCCTCAAGCAGTGGTATGTGTAGCCCTAGGGGTAGATGCTGGGACATTCAGAGACATGTGCAAAATATCAGTAATAGTGAAGAAACAAGTAAAGTTCAAAAATGCAAAACTTTGGTTATGGAACACGGAATGTTGAGTTGGATCACATTAGCCGGTGATGATTGGTGAGCGTGTGGCTACGAACCCTTCCCCCAAACCGCTCTTCTACCAGTCATTGAGCACAGTTTCAGAGCAGTCCATTTGTGACACTTCTAGAACTTCCCCAAACATATAAATACAACCACAAATTGACTGTTTTCATCAGTCTATTATTGACTGAGTGAAAGTAAGTGCATTGTCTTTAATAGTGATTCTATTCAAGTAGTTTTTTTATTTAATGTTTAAATACTTGATCATCATTATCAATATTCAGCTGGCTATGAATATTATAAAATTAAGTCTGTGGCTTGTACTTTTAGTGTAGTAATTTTTCTTTCCTAACTTATGACCTCATTTCCACTATTTTACATTAAGATCAGCACTGATCAAAAGTAAGTGTTTAAAAACAGCTGTTTTAAAAACAAGGGGTACAGTGCATAGAAGTGGGTTTAAAAGGAGCGCAGGCATGGAAGAAGGTTGGGGGCCCCTGCCTTGCAGAGTTGG
Source organism: Lyroderma lyra (assembly GCA_004026885.1). Classification (NCBI taxonomy): domain Eukaryota; kingdom Metazoa; phylum Chordata; class Mammalia; order Chiroptera; family Megadermatidae; genus Lyroderma; species Lyroderma lyra. The sequence continues at coordinate 1,482 of PVJL010019806.1, read as the reverse complement.
TCATCTTCCTGATCACAGTATGGAGAGGGGTCTGGCCCTTCCCCATGCTCTGACCAGCACTGATCGCCGGCAGCACTTTGCAGTCTGGCTCTTGGGCTGCTTTTGCATCTCTATAAATTTTAGATTAAAAGCCTGGTCTGTGAGTGTGAGATTCTCTTCAACAGTCTTGGGTCGTCTTTTTATGTATTAAAGTTAGAAATCTGTTCTTGATGGAGGGATGATCTCATAATAAATGGCAAAGTGAAGCATATTGTGTGAGGGTGTGCTAAGCCCAAGATAGAAACTCAGAAAACGCAGCCAATGCCGGAAGACTTGTGTTTGTTGCCTCCCCCAGTTTTGAGCTCTTGGTCCCCATCATTTGGTGCATTTTTCCTGCATTTTCTTCTGCAGACATGTCTCTGCATGCTTTTCCCCACAGCAAAGAGGCAAACTGCAATTTCTGGGCAGGAACTTCTCCTGAGATGAACCTGAGCCCTTTCCTGCAGAAACTCTAGGCTTTTTGTTCATTCTTAAGCACATGCTTATTTGTTAACTGTTACTCACCTTGTGTGGTTTTGCATGGAGAAAATGGACTGAGATCTCTGCTTCCGTGGGGCTCCTGTTGCATCATGTTGGGGTACAAAGTGACATTAAGTTAGAAGGTAATGGAGCCATGGGGAGAAACGGCACCATCTGGGTCGAGTACAGGGAGTAGGTGGGGGTCGCCACATTGAAGGAGGTTGTCAGGTGAGTCCTCATCGAGAGCATGATGTTGGAGCAAAGATGGGGCAATGAGCACGAGCTGCCCTTGTGGCTGTTGGGGGACAAGAGCTCTGGGCAGAGCCAGCAGGCCGTGCAAGTTTCTAATATGTGACAGGCTCAGTGTTCCAGAAACAGTGAGGACCCTGGCAGGATGAGTCATAGGAGGGAGCAGGAAGACATGTGCAGGTGGATGGATGCTGCAGAAGATGAAGTGTCTTGTGAATTGTGGACGTGCTTACCGCTTTGACTCTGTGTGCCCTTGGAGCAGAAAGGTGATGTGCCTGGGCTCACTTTCTGAAGGTCTTAGGCAGCGGCGTCCCACCTTGTGGCTTCCCTGGACCACACACACAATACACTCACACTGACAATGGCTGATGAGCCAAAGAAAAGGTTGCAAAAAAATCCATTCATGTTTTACGAATGTGCATTGGGCACATTCAAAGCTGTCCTGGGCCACATGGGGCCCACAGGCTGTGGGTCGCACACCCTTGTCTTCCATATTGTGTTGTGCATTGATCGTCGGGGGCAGGCCAGCGCACAGACTCCCCTTCAGGGTTCACATAGTCATCAAGGCCAGGGGTGATGGTGGGCATGTCCAGGGAGTGGTAGGGTCAGTGATCACATTTTAGATGCATTTCAAAGGTAGAATCCTGAGGATTTGTGGACAAGACATACGTAGGAGAAAAGGAAGGATCCAGGGGTATCTCAGGGCTCTGTGTCACCTGTGTCTAGAGCAAATTG